>PVIH01003523.1:98085-159191 GCA_004025045.1 Sigmodon hispidus
GAGGGAGGGAGGGAGGGAGGGAGGGAGGAAGGAGAGAGGGAAGGAGGGAGGAGGGCTGTATGGAGTTCTGCTTCCAGGTGCACACAGAGCTGAGATTCCTCAGCGCCTCCGAGTCTGAGGTGGCCAGATGATTTGCTTCAGCTGGTGAAGTGTGAACTGCTGTGATATGTCACTTCTAGGTAGAAACTTTGAGTCCCTCTTTTCTATGCTGGGATTGGCAGTCTGCCAGCCAAGGGCTGCCCTTACCATTGGAGTCCAAGAAAAAGTGCAACATGAAGCCGACTTGATATACAGCCTAGCCAAAAAATGGTACTGAGATGCTGTCGTTGTTGTTTGCGTGTATGTGCAGGTGTACTCACCTGTGTCTGCATGTGTGGGGGTCAGAAGTAAGTGTCAAGTATCTCCTATTATTCTCCACCTTATTTATTGAGACAGTCTCTCACTGAACCCAGAGCTCACCATTTGGCTAGGGTGACTGCAAGCCCCCACCTCCACATCCCCAACATTGTGATTACTGACACATGCCACCATGCAGGACTTTCAAACAGATGCTGGACTTCTAAACTCAGGTTCTCATGCTTGCACAACAAAGGCTTTACCTCCTGAGCACTCTCACCAGTCACAAGAAATGTCACTGAGTTTGTAAGTCACTGACAGTTACAATTGCCACTACAACATAGTGCCACAGCAAAGTCCTGACTATTCTGGAACATTCCAAGACATTGACCATTAACTGGCATGAACGTTGTAGCCATTTGAGTAAGAAAGGCCCTCATAGGCTGATATATTTGGATGGTTAGAGAGTGGCACTATCTGTTGGAGTAGCAGTGGAGGAAGTATGTCACTAGAGTGTAGGGCGTGGTTTGCCTTTGCACAACTTGCCAGAACATTCTGTTGCCGCTTATGCTAATTAGGCATCGAGTAGTGACCAATCCGATGTGCTTATGCTAATTAGGCATCGAGAAAGGACCTATCCGATGCAATCCTCAAATATGTTAATGAGCCATTATTTTGGGCCAATCACCAGCCATATGCTAATGAGTACTACTTTGAACCAATCACCAGCCATATGTTAATGAGGCATTGTGATGGGCACCAATCATGCACCAGGCTTCCCTATATAAGCAGGCTGAATCTCAGGCTCAGGGTCTTCTTTCCACCATTTCACAACTGAGCTGTACTCCAATAAAGTATGATCCAAGAAGAATCGTGCGTGTGGTGACTCGTCGTTCTGCAGGCCAGAAGCGGCTCCCCACACTAGAGGAGGGCTTTGAGGCTTCAACAGCCCCAGCCAGCCCTAGTGGCTCTCTCTTCCTGCTGCCTAAAGATCTGCATATAGAATTCTCAGTTACTTCTCCTACACCATGTCTGCCTAGGTGCTGCCATGCTTCCCGCCATGATGATAAATGACTAAACCTCTGAAACTGTAAGCCAGCCCCAATTAAATGTTTTGTTTTGTGTTTTTTATGAGTTGCCAGGGTCATGTTGTCTCATCACAGCCATAGAACACTAAGCAAGACAATATTCTCACATGACTTTCTACACTGTAGATGGAATTTAATGTAACAATATGGATGAGAGTAGGTGTGTTAACTTTATATTATTATAACTAATACCTGATACAATCAACTTTATAAACAGTGTCATGGCGTTAGAGGTTTCAGTTCATGGTAGTTGACACCACTCCTTTGTGTCTGTGCTGGGAAATCACAACAGAAGCACATGACACAGCCAAAGCTCACCATGTGGATGGTAATCAAAGGAGGAAGAGACTGATGCCTCACTCCCCATCAAGAGCACACTCCCAGGAACCTTAAGGCTTCCCACTAAGCTCCACCCCTTAAATGTTTCACCATTTCCCAGCAGTACCACAAGCTCCAAGCTCATGGCTGGGCATGGGAGAATACACTTAGAACTAAATAGTGGCATTAGGTTTTAGAAACAGGCTGAGTTTTGACACCAGCCCTTAATATGGCTAAACTCATCTCTTATTTTAAAACAGGATTAGAATATGACCTAGAAAAAATTATAGCAGATTAAAAAGTGCTTATAAACTTCATACCATGTAGAAAAAAAAGAGAGATTATACTGAGAACTTTGCTATATAATTTTTTTTAAATTTTTATTTTATGTGAATTAGTGTTTTGCCTGCATGTATAACTGTGTAAGGGTGTCAGATCTTGGAATTACAGACAGTTGTTAGCTGCCATGTGGATACTGGGAATCGAACTCAGGTCCTTCGGAAGAACAGTCAGTGCTCTTAACTGCTGAGCCATTTCTCCAGTCCTACAATTAATTTTCATACAGCTATTTCAATCCTAAATAACAAAGATGCAGTTTTACTTACTGAGAACTTTTCTATATAATTTTCTTTAAAAAAAATTATTTTTATTTTATGTGAATTGGTGTTTTGCCTGCACATATAACTGTGTCAGATCTTGAAATTACAGACAGTTAGTAGCTGTCATGTGGATAGTGGGAATCAAACTCAGGTCCTCCAGAAGAAGAGTCAGTGCTCTTAACTGCTGAACCATCTCTCCAGCCCTATAATTAATTTTCATACAGCTATTTCAGTCCTACATAACAAAGATGCAGTTCTACTTTTTATTTTCATTTTAAATTTATTTTTTAAAAACCTATGAACAAAGGTATTACAATGACTAGTTTTCCCTTGACAGAACAGTAATAAATAACAATATATAAACATTAATATATTTGTATGTTTCTATGAGAAAAATCAGTCTTATCATGATTTAAAATGTAAACATCAATAGAAATTAATATTTTTAAGAAAAATTCAACATAAAGAAGGCAGTGTTGTTGAAAATTCATTAACAAACATATTAGCTGAGTTCAATTGAACATAACATCAACCTAAAGAAAATCACAAAATATAAGATCCTTTGAAAATCTACTCTGTAAAGTCAGGAGACTGTAAAGTAAAAACTGTAAAGAGAGACTCCCTGTCCCAAACACACTTGCACACATGTGCATGACCAAAAGTCCAGGAGTCTGCTTCACCTCTACAGAGACAAATTAAAGCTATAATGAGAGCCTCTTTGGCTGGCCTAATGAAGCCAACCTTCATTTAGTCAAGATTGATAATGTGGAGAGAATCACAGTCCCCTGACATGTCTGCTGAAATTGACCTTCCCATTAGGGAGGTCACTAACCACCCCTGCAATCCCTGCACGACCCTGGAAATTCTACTTCTTCAATGCTATGGCCACAAACAAGTCTCTTAGCACCCCAAAGAATCTTTCTTCCTCCTCAGCCACAGAGGGAATCCAGTGGGAAAGCCTAACACCATTTTATACTCATAATAGGGTGGTCATTTCTCACCCCATAACACACACGTGAGATGCCAGAGGCAGGCACGATTTTAAGGAGAAAAGAGCATGGTGGTGATGGAAACATGTTCAGCCAGTTTTGTCCATGAAGACTGGACCAACACCCAGGCACATTTAACATCAGTTTACATTTCTCAAATTTCTCAATGGACAGATTCTGACAGGGAATTTCTAACCCATCAATCATTTATTCAGCCAAATGTCTTCGCTGAACATCCACCAGCTTCTGAAGTAAGAGCCTTTGTTTTCTTCTTCGACTCCCTCACTCTCCAATCTGTGCCTTCTCCTTAAGGACTCATGATCAGTGAGAAGGAATGTTGTCTTTGAAGGCAAGCATGCTGAGCTTCCTGTTTGATGGCACACATATGGCAGTGACCTAGACAGGTTGACGAAGGTCACAGGGTTTCATTCTGAAGGATCTTCCTACCCACAGCCTGTCTCAGCCTTTGTTGACTGACAAAATGGAGTCCTGTTGGAACTTCTAACTTCTCCTGAGCCAGAAATTTTCTCATGCCTCATTCTTTCCCTGAAGAATTCTACCTTCTGCAGCATTTCTCTTTCTCTTCCATCTTCAACCCTTCCCTTTCAATGTATTCTGTTAAAAGAAAAAGAGGCAGAGAAAACAGCAGCAATCTACTGTTTCCAACTGCCCAGCGGATCAGCTGTCACAGTTAATCAGTGAACATTAGTTCTCCTTGACAGATATTGAATGCTCCTCCCTTCCTCATGTGCCGCATCCCCATCCCTGGACCTATGCTTTTCTGTATGCATTAACCTATGAACTTATTATTGCAAATGAACTAGTAAAGCCAGGATAGAAACAAGTTAATGTCAGGCTGGTAAGAGAACTATACTCAAAAAAAAGTGCCAGTCTGTTGAATCGGGGTGTCAAGGAGAGGACAGGATTCCACCGCTGCCTGGTTTCATTAAGTTCATTTGATTTGTGGTTTTACACAGACAGGAATATAATGAAGATTATTTGTGATAGTTCCTTGTGTTACCTTTTCCAGGATCCTTGCCTTCTCAATATGCCCCATTTTCATGTGAGGACCCATGGAAAACCAGGGAGCAAACATCACACTCTGTCTTCAGAGATAGAGCACAGGATCTGAGCTAGAACAAATAAATACACACCATCCATCTGACCATGGTGATTCATTACATAGAGGGTCACATGACCTCGAGACCTCAGGAAACCTAGTCAAAATGAGTCTCTGAACTTCTGTTGGAATTCCTGGGTCAAGGGCACTGTCTCCTGCTCTTGCAATGGGAAGTCTGAAGGGTTCCAGACAGTCTACTTCCAGGAAGACAAGACAGTTTTGTGATGAAGTTAAAACAACAAAAATTACAAAGCAGTAAAACTGGAACTTTACCCAGAGCAGCCTTCCCTAGGCCTAGACCGTTTGCATACACAGAACTGTTCACTTTCCTTCAGTCTTTAATAGCACATGTGACTGCTTTCAAACTGAAGCTCCCTAACTGGTACACTGATGTTACCTTGAGAGTCAAGCACACTTGTTTTTGATAGATAAAAGTTGTGACTCACTATTGCTACTTACTTCCTCTATGCTATGCTAAAGACACAAAGCAGATGGTGGCTGTGCTGGTCTGTAAGTGTATGTGTACCCTTTCCCAGACGATCAACACCAACAATCATCATTATCCCCATCATCACAGCGGATGGGACCATCATATGTAAATCAAACTCAGATGACCAAACTTTACAGCAACACTTGAAATTTAGTGTCTCAGAAGCATTTCATTTCAGTCCCATAAAAGTTATGGTATGCTGATTAAATACTGACTGGAAGCTGAAAGAGTGCTTACTCCAGGTTTATAGGGGTGGAAAGGATGCATTCTGTAGCTACCTAATTTTTTTTCTAAGTATTGCTGTCCAAAGACAGCCGAATGCATGCATTTCATGTTTGAAGGGAAGGAAGAGAGAGTATGCTTTATTTTTTATAATGGTATTTCCTGCCAATAATAAAAGAAGAAGAGGGGATGGTGATAAAGGAAAAATATTCTCCAAAGAAAACATTTGTTGTCTTCTGGTTTTTTCACCTCTGTTTTTGAGGGGAAAGAGATAATTCATTCCCTCTAGAAAACATTTTTCATAGAGAATGTCCCAGCTTTCCCTTTGTAATTCCAAGGCAGAGCTTTGAATATTTTTTGTGCTAGCTCCTTCCCCCTTTTCTGACACCCTCAGAAAAGGACAAGAGCCACTGCAATAGATTTTCAAGGAATATAAAACAAAGGGCTAAGAATTTAACCCAGCAGGAGAATGGGATGCAACCACAGCCCTTCCAGTGGAGCTGCCCCTTACACAGTGACAGGAGGAGGACCAGAGTGGCCAGAAAAGATGCTGTGAAAGCAAGCACCGAGGCTGCTAAGAGCCTCGGGTTCTGAGGATAGGCTCATCTAGTAAGAGATCTTACAAGAATTCTTGTGGGTCAAATGGTTGGTTTACTGACAGGAGTTAAACTATCTTTAGGTGCAGCCTCATGCCAAAATTGAACCATGAGTTCCTGTGGTGATTTCTGTCATACTTCCAAATTTTTATCACGAGCATTTCTCAAACATACAGAAAAAGAATACATTTGCATCGCCACCATCTAGATTCTAACAATGAACAATTTTCTATATTTGAAGTTCATTTATTCACCCTCTTTTGATCATCTATCTCACTCTTGGTGCATTTCTAGGTAAGTTGCAGACATCTGTATATTTTTCTCCAAAACACTTTGATCACGATTATCATTAAGTAGAGTCCAAGGTTTATTTATGTACTTTTTCTAGGTAGAATTTACATAGAGTGAATTGCATGAATTTTAAGAGCACCGTTCCATGGGTTTTGACAAATGTACATGCCTGTGAAAGGAAAGCCTTGTCAGGACACAGAGCATCACCGTGGTGATTTCTTTCTAGTGTGAACCATCATTGGCACTGTTTCTCTGTGCCATTCATTTATCCAACGATATTTGCTGTGTTCTATTACTTGGGAGATAGCAAAGGAAAAGAAACAGAGCTCTCCACAGAAGGTGACAGTTGAGAGAAAGAAATGACTGTGTTCTAATTAATTAGTCAACTTGTTAAACCAAACAGTTACAACTGCTGTGGAGATTTGTTCATACAGAGAAAGGGTCAACCAGTGTTCTTGAGGTGGGGGCAAGAAGGACTTTAGACTAGGCAACCTGAAAAAGAGAAGGAAATCCCAAGGTGGCTACTATCTAAATACCCTCAGATCTGTGGACCTACTTGGCTTCTGGCTGAGATGTAGGAGAAGGGGTGGGACCAAGTTGGTGATTCAGCAAAGGTCATGCCCAAAACAATCTCAAATATTCTTCAGGAACTGGGCTATTATCCAGGTGAAGAAAATGGAGGGAGGGACTAGGGACACCAAGCCATGGTGATCGACAAAAGCCTCTCCACTGGACCTTCAGAGAAGTGACCAGTAAGCCTAGCCAGGGGCTCTTGTAACATAAGGACCAATGTTGTTGAACTAGATGCTAATCTGTGAACATTTTTTATCTGTAACCCAGGCATCTAGATTCCCAAATGCCCTGAAGGATATAGCTGGCTGCTAGCCAGAGTGGATTTCCACAGTTAAAGAAAAAGAGGAGGAGGAGAGAACTCTGGAAATTCCACCAGCCCCTTCACTCAGCCCTTGAACTCAAGATAACGGGAGAAACTCCAGTTGGAAAACCCTGGCTTTCAGCATATTCTTTCTATAATAAAGTCAGTCACACTGCAATCATCTGGTAGTGAATGTGGAACCATTTGTTTAAAGGTGTGGTAAAGTGTCCTCCTCAACTCTAATGAAGATGCAAATCATATGACTGAAACAGTTCAGCCACTTTTGTCTTCTGTAAGAGGAAAGTGATCATAGAAACACGGATTTGTGTGTGCATGTGATGTTGCAGGCATGTACAGTCACACAGGTGTACGTACTCACACCATTCCCCAGGTAAGATGTGAGAAACGACCCAGGGTAAAGTGTCAAATTCTCTTTCAATAGGACAGGAAATAATCATGCTGCTATATGACAGGTGGCAGAATCCTCACTGAGCTTCTAAAATCAATAGCTATAAAACGCACAGCCCTGCTAAATGAAACAAGAACCAGTCAGTATCTCTCCACTGGTGAGGATGCTTCCTAAACTCCCATTGTCTTTAATTTGTGATGGGAAATCACAGGACAAACGGCAACCCCCAAAATAATGGCAAGTATGGATGAGGCAGAAGAGAGGATTAGCCATGAGAAGAGAGAAAATCACTGCAGGGAGAGATTTCAGGTTTTCATTTATTTTATTTCTTAGCCTCTCAATGAAAGTATACACTGGAAAGGGTGGGGTCTTTCTTCTTCTTTTTTTTTTTCTTTTAAGGTTTATTTTTTTATTAAGAAAGTTTCTTTCATATAATATACTTGGATCATGTTTCCCCTTTCTCAATTCCTCCCACAAAAAAAAAGAAAGAAAAGGAAAAAGGGAAGGAAGAAAATCAAAACTAACAAACAAAAAGCCGGAAAAAAAAAAAAAAAGGGCATTAAGTCTGTTTTGTGTTGGCCAGCTACTCCTGGGCTTGCCCTGGAGTGTGGTTGACACTTCACTGGAGAAAACTGGTTTTCCTTTCCCATCAAGCATCATTTGCAAATAGCCTCTTGGTTTGGAGTAGGACCCTGGGTTCACTTCTCTTTCTCGGTGCTGGGAGTTTGTCTGGTTTGAACCTGTACAGGTCTTGGGTATGCTTCACAGTCTCTGTGAGTTTGTATGTGAATCCGTCCTGTTACGTATGGAAAAGTTTCCTTGCAGTCATCCACCACCTCTGGCTCTCAGAATCTTTCCACCTCCTCTTCTGCATAGCTCCCCAAGCCTTGAAGAAAGGGTTTTGATGAAGACATCCCATTTGCGACTGAGGGCCCCCAAGTCTCTGACCCTGCACATTGTCCAGTTGTGGCTCTCTGTGTTAATTCCCATCTACTTCAAGAAGCTTCTTGATGAGGTTTGAGTGATACACTGATCTATTGGTATAGCAACATGTCATTAAGAGTCGTTTATACTGTTTTGTTTTCTTACGCAGTTGAATCTGCCTCTGTCAAGCAGAGGGTTGACCAGAACCATTGTAGAAATGCTGTTTTCTAGGACTTCATATCCCACACAGGGGAGTCAATACCAAACCCTAGTTCCTTCCATGATTCTTTCCCTTTCCCAGCACCCCTTTAAATTAAGTGGCCCTTTCTGAGCCCCTATGAGAGAAACAAAACCCCCGGGTTCATAAAAGCAAAAGCTTGACTGTTCAATCTTACTCCTTTCATCAGATGACAATATGTTTAGATAAAAACCAGCTTTTTAATGGTCAGAGGCATGTTTATTGGCCCATGCGTAGGATGTAGATGTTCCTTCTCTTCTTGCCTGTGTTAATGTTGACTGGATTCTCCAAATGGGGTCACAGCATTCCAAGCCTAATATTCTAAAGACTGACAAGTTTTCGTCTGATGTTATCCAAAACCAACTTCCCACAACTGAGTTCATTTGGACTAACAGGCTTACATTCTTATCCCTAAGTGAAGAGCAATAATGGGCCGGGGCTGGGTCACATTGCTACTGGGACTGGAGACAGGGGCTGACCATATAGTTTGAGGGTTTAGAGAGTATATTCCTTAGAGTTCTCCAGAGTAACAGACCTTATAGAATAAATACACACACACATCACACATCACACACACACACAAACACACACACATATTTCTTTTATATATGTATGTATATATATAAAGGGAATTTATTGGAATGACCTACAGGTTGCAGTCCAGCTAATCCAACAATGGCTGGCTGTAAATGGAAAGCCCAAGAATCCAGTAGTTGCTAAGTCCATGAGGCTGAATGTCTCAGCCGGCCTTCAGTATATGCTGGATTTCTGAAGAGTAGGCTCTTCTAAGAGTCATTTATACTGTTTTGTTTTCTTAAGCAGTTGAATCTGCGTCTGTCAAGCTAGGGTTGACTAGAACTGTTGTAGAAATGCTGTTTTCTAGGATTTCATATCCTAGATAGAAATGAATATGCACAAAAGAAATGAATGTGATAGCAAGGTGAGAAAAAGCAGACAAAGAGCAGAAGCTTCCTTCTTCCTTGTTCCTATAGAGTCTTCCAGAAGAAGGTGTGACCCAAATTAGAGATGGGTCCTTCTGCCTCAAAATCTGGATTAAAAGTGTGTGTCTTCATAACTTAAAAATCCAGATCAGAAGGAAATCTTTCCACTTCAAAAAAAAAGTAAAAATATCCCTCAGATGTGCCCTCCATTTAGGGGGTTTAGTTCCAGGTATAGTCACATTGATAACCAGGACCAACCATCACAGAGAGGTTTTCACAACGTACAGGTAAGGATAACCAAAAGGATTACTCTTCAAAATATGGAAATATGAGACCAAAAACTACAAGCCACCAGGTAGAGTGAGAGATTTGCAAATCTCATAATCAACAAAGAACTTATATCTAGAATGTAGAAAAGAAATTCAAATCTCAGTAATAAAACAATTTAAAACTGGACAGAAGATTTATAGATGACATACAAGTGCAACAATTACTAATGATTAGAGATGTACAAATTAAAATAATAGAATACTGCTTCTCCCTGCTAGACCCTTCAGGTTTGGATGACCACAGCAAGGGTTTGCTGAGAGCTGAACCTGTACATGGGTTTCTCAGGGACCCTGATGAAAGCACATGCTCCACCCAACCCCGCCGCCTGACTTTGTTGCATTGTATGGTAGCTTCCCACTGACTCTGTCCCATTTTTTCCTGCAAATAGCACATAAATATGATGCTGTACTTCTTAATAAGTTCCCTTGGCATAAGAAATAGCTTGAGAAAGATCTCCTAAATTCATCTGTCCTCTCTTTTTTTATCTCTGATCCTTGTCCCTTCTTCTCAGGACCGTGTCACTTAAGATTAACCTGCTGGTCCAAGTCGAGCACTGGAGAGACTGAGGAGCTCCTAGAATACCTACCGATGATGGTGGCGATGTAAGTCCCACTGCTTTGGGGAAAGTGTAGCAGCTTCTCTAAAAGTTAAACACCCCACACATTCCCTCAGCCCAGCTGCACTTTGCTCTCCCCCACTTTTGTATCTCCAGCCTCACCCCAACTGATTTGTGCCTCTGATAGCTCTTATACCTGCAACAGCACCTGCACCTGTGCCTGCGTCTGTACCTGTGCCTGCACCTGCGCCTGCACCTGCACCTGTGCCTGCGTCTGTGCCTGCACCTGCATCTGTGCCTGCACCTGTACCTGTGCCTGCACCTGAGCCTGCACCTGCATCTGTGCCTGCACCTGTACCTGTGCCTGCGTCTGTGCCTGTGCCTGCACCTGTGCCTGCACCTGTACCTGTGCTTGCACCTGTACCTGCGTCTGTGCCTGCACCTGTATATGCAAAGAGAGGGGGTATACTTCCTCCAAAAAGAGAGGCTACTCCTGCCACCTTACAAGCCACTCCCAGAGAGCCCTGAACTATGTTAGCAAAAGGACATCTGGCTAATTCAAGCCACTCTGCCTGGTGTGGGGGCATCACTACTCCCAGCAATTTGTGGACAGAGTAAGATGCACAACCCTGGATTCATTGTCATATAGCCCTGAACTATTTGCTTTATTCTTTTTTCTATGAAATATGTAAATAATGATAAAAGTTGACTTGGCTCTGGAAAAAAAAAGACATTAAACATGTAGCTATCATCAGATTGAGCCACCAAACTCCCAAATATTCACTCAAAAAAAAAAAAAGAGAATATATTAGTTCACCCTGAGGCTTGTTCGTCATTGTTCACAGAAACTTTATTTAATAAGAAACTTTAAAAACTCATTCCTCCATTAACATTTAAATAATAGGCAATTTGTGGAATAAAAATAGAAAACTACAAAACAAGAAACAAAATTCTATACATACAATATGAACAACATGGCTATCAGAGTTATTATTCTTATTGAGATAACAAAAGCAAAAAAAGAATACATAACATATTATTTCACTTCCAAATGTTACTAGAAAATGCCAGAGATCCTGCAGTGTCATACAGCCAATAGGCATTGCCTGGAAATAAATAGAAGAATGAGAGGAAATAGTGGAATGAGATAAAAGACAAAAGGCAAGTTTCAGAAACCATGGATAGTGATCGGTATTTCCCACCTTGGCTGAGTGATGGTCTCATAGGTGTATACATGCCAGTATTCAGTGAACTAAACACTGGAAATGCACAGATTTTCATAAAGCCAAGTAGACTTTATCAAAGCTGTTTTAGACCTTGAGTGAACCCATGCTGTTACAGATTTGAGAAACGCCAGAGGTTGAGAGGCTGAGTTTTCTTTCCCAGATATAAGAACTGGTCTCCAAACCAGTGAGATATTCTCAGAGTGGAAATGAGGAAGAAACTGCTTTTTGGTGGGATGTTTGATATCCAGCCAAGGACAGTTGCTGAGTGCCAGATTACCCCACAGTAGAAAGTAAGGCAAGGTCTAAGGATGGGCAAAACCTGCCTTCCTAGAGTGAATGGTAGAAAAGCTGGAAGTTGATTTATGTGCATAATCAGAGGCTTGTAACAAGCCCTGTGCCAGCCTCTCATGTACATGCCCTCTGCCTTCATAGGTTCTTTAACATACAATCTCCAGTTTGCTTTTCATATCTCCATCCTTCCTCTTGCTTTCCCATGTTTTCCTGTCTTTTGTTACTGATGTATATTTACTGTACATAGTTCAGGGTTCCATAGGGACATTTTACACAACTACATCGTGTTCTTTGCCCATGCTCCCTCATGCACTTCTGCATCCCCTTTTCCTCACCTTTCCTTTTTCATTAGTCTCCTCCATCTCCCTAGACAGAATTGCTTCTGCCTTCATGTCAGTATGAAGGTTTCTCAACCATCTGAAAACAGAACACCACATCACTTGGCTGCAGCATTCCTGGGTGTATCACAGAAACACTTGAAACATCAACGTTCACTGAAGCAGTGTTCACAACAGCAAAGTGATAGAACCAAAGGCATTGTCCATCAACAGAGGGATGAATAAAGAAAACATTGTGTGCATCCTTGTCTTTCCTGACACTTACCCAAACCACTAGTTTAGATGAATGAATGATTCTAAGTACGTGTTCTGGGGCAGGATGAGGGGCCTGGTCAGACAGAAATAATATAGTATGGGAGACACATAGAAAATGAGAAACATGACAGTGTTGGAGTCAATCTTTACTTCTTTTTAAAAAATAATTTTACTGGGTTTTTTTTGAAGGGGGGTCTAATATTACATCATTTTCCTTCCTTCCCTTAAACCCTCCATGTATTCCCTTCATGTTCTTTCTTAAACTCACAGCCTCGTTTTCTTTAGTTGTTGTTGTTGGTAGTAGTAGTAGTAGTAGTAGTGGTAGTAGTGGTAGTAGTAGTAGTGTGTTTCTAAATATAAAAGTACAATCTGCTCAGTCCTTATAATGTTACTTGCGCTTGTGTGTCTTCAGCAGTGGTTTAATTCTTGACAACATCTCCATGTTCCTTTTTCTTTCTTGAGACATACAGACAATGGTTGTTTCTTTCAGAAAGAGAAAGGAAAGGCTGGTGTCCTCATTGTCATCTCTACAGAAGCTGAAGATAAGTTACTGGGGCATAGTCAGCCCAACTTCTAACATTTGGGAACACAAGGCTGCCATGTCCATGGCACAGGGCCACATCCTGGGGCACTAGTGCCTTGACATCTCTGCACTCTCCTGAGTATTGCAGGATGTGTTGAGGGAGGCACCTTGGAATCCGGGGTTGGTAAATCTATTGAAGATCATGGATCAGGGTTGGTACCATGGAAACCACCTCTTGTTCTTCCAGTCTGTTCTCTGCTCTCTGTTGGCCAGCATATTCCCAGCATGGAAACTGACCAGTTCTTTGGATCTGTTGCTCATCCTATAGAAGCATTAGGTAATTTGGGGCACAGTGATTTTTATAAATTTTGTAATTTAAGTGGGCATTTATCAAGAAAATTTATCTTGTCAGCTTGAATTTGAGCTAGTTATGTTGAAGGCACTGCTGGTCTCTGGGAGTCAGTTCTTCCTTTAGGAGAGTTGATGGAAGGCATACTCCACTGGTGTGTGATGTGTGAAGAGAGTCGAGAATATGGGACTTAACTTTCTTAACAGAATTCAACCAGACAGGGAAGGAGACGTTATTGAAGTGCCTCCTTGAGCAAGGACAGGAGCACTACTGTCAGGGCCAGGCCTTATGAAACGGGAAAGCAAAGATGGGCAAAGAACATGCATCCTAGAATCCGTGCTCCAGGTATAGAGAAGGAATAAACCAACATGGAGACAAGCAGCTTAGCTTGAGAGTCAAACCACTGAAATTTTATTTTTACTACAAGATCTTGGGTATGGAGCTTGAGGTCATAGGAGATGTAAGGCTAACCAAGATAATGGCTAGAAGGTTCTCAACACAAGGCCTGATACAAAATAGAGGAAAAATTCAGGTAGGTAGCTGCTATTATCACCATTTTCTCCAGGACTTCAGGGGAAGTCCAGCATAACTCTTCGTTAATATGTTGTCATCATTAGTTAGCAGAACTGTCAGGAAGCGGTGCTGGTTTCACAGCTAAGGACTCACACTTTTAACCTTCTAGGAGCCTGCCATGCCTGGAGGAAATACAAAATGACCTTGCTTGCCATGGATGGTCTTCACATCTGCTCTAGGCAACCTGAATCAAAACTACGACTGGACAAGAACAATATAGCTACTGCCATGGGAAATGAAAGAGAAGGGCAGATCTTAAGATTAATAGAACTGTACAAGGACCTTCTATGGCCTACCAGCCCCCAAACACAAAGTCTAAGACCAAATTTTCTCTACAATCCAGCATCAAGCATAGCCTGTACCATGGTAAGTTTAATCTTACTTTCTCTTATATTTGGGGTGCTACATCAGTCTGAAGATAATAACCACCTCCTTTGTGGCCTGCTCCATATCACATGCTTCCAAAACATTTAATAAAAGTTTGATTGGTTGTTTAATTGCTTAATAGATCTTAGGTCTCACTAAGTAGTTCAGGTTTGTCTCAAACTCACAGTCCTGATGCCTTAGTTTACCTGCAAACCCAATCCAACTCAGAAATTATTTTAAAAAATTGGTTACACTCTTTTCTCAAGCAAGCCCAAATGTCAGACAACCACAAAGTATGTCTGACAGCATAGGCCACAAATATACCCTACACCATCCTGCTTCACACACATTTGAAGATGCCAAGTGGATGCAAATCACTTTCGTCTACCTGTCTTGGATGTAGAGAAGTAGAGAAAGCATTCCTAGTTGATGGGCCCTAACATGCTCATAAGAGAGCTACTTCAGAACTCCCCACACTAACTAACACCTATATCTTGCAGGAAATACTTTTTCAAAAACAGCTCTAGTCTCTGAATCTAGGACTACCCTCCACCTGGTACCACAGTGACTAATGAGAGCCAGATGTGAGCAGCTCTTCTCACTCCTTGAGATGTGGTCAGAAAATCACAAACGAGGCATTTTCCTCTTTTTTTCCCTGATGGATGGAATCCTTAAACCTGGACCAGCACATCGCTGTTTTAGAACCATGACACATTCTTCCCAGCCAGAAGCAATGTTCTCATCAGTGTGCAAACATTTCACACTGCTATTAAAACCAGAAACATGTCAGATGGATCCATATGCTGCCTCTGGGAGCCCAGGCCGTTCAATTGCTTTGCTTTTAGCATTACAGCTGTCATCTTGGAATTTTTCATTTGCCAATAGAACCTTTAATCTACCTATAAAATATGATTCACATAATGAATCCAGGTATTTTACCCGGTGCTAAAATCCAAAAGTAATTAGCCTTTTTTGTTTATTTCATGTGGGAGTTAAACTAAAAGCTAAATGAACATGCAGAAAAAGAGCCAGGCATTGGTCCAAATGTCTGAGTGATGTACTAATTAAATTGTATAACAACACTGCTATCTTTATACATATACTTTATTACAGGTTAGGGAATCAGCCTGGGCTTTATAGGAGCCCTTCCTTAAATAGAATAGCTCAGGGTAAACTTAGTGAGTTGACTTTGGATGCAATTGGAAAAGCTTAGTTAATTTTTTCTCCCCTCTCTTTGCTATAATATACTAATCATGGGTCATTTTAAATCATATTATGTATTCACTAAATGAATGTGAGGAAACTTGGGGTAGATGGTGGGGATAATATAAAATTAACAAGATGTAGTCCAGGCCTTCTAAAAGTGCTCAGACAGCCTCAGCCTGGCAGGGAAGTGTGTGTGTCTGTGAGGAAGACAGGTAATTGTCCATTGGGGTGACTTGGTGTTAAAAGGAGCCCATGGGAGGCATTTTCACACTTCCAGGATGGTAACTGGGGCTCTCCTATGTGACATGTAGGTGAAAGTTTTCTTCTCATCTCGCTCATTCTGTCATAACTTTCTATAAGGAACTAATGAAATATGCACCATTCAGCTTATTTCTAAAGCCCTTACTGTTTGCCACAAGAAAAATCTAGAAAGAAAAGAGAAACGGAAATATGGCCAGTGTGTGCCAAAGTTTCCTGAGTATAAAGCTTAATCCTCAGCGGGACATCAAGGTAAGCATGATGTATCACAATTATGCTTCCCAGTCATGGAGGTGGGATTTGAATCCAGGGTTCAATGTTTTTCTTACACATTATCTCTTAGAAAGTAAGCAGTCAAGTACAAGTATGGCCCCCTATACCTCACCCCATATATTATATAACATCCCTGAATATTTGATTTGGGGGTTAGTATGGTGCTACATCTTTTTGAATACATGTGTGAATCATAGTATGAGCCATGAAGTAAATCCTGAGCCCTTCTCCTACCCACATCACTGATGGAGGCATGATGTCTACACAGTCCAAGCTGCCACCACAGCCATGGCAGGTAACAACACACACCACATGATCCACTCACAATTTTCTAAATCATTGCCCCTGCCTGACTATAAAATACCAAGTGTCAAACACTTTCTAAGGTTGGAACTATGAATTTACCCAGTTATACACGCAGAGTGAAGCACATGCCTGGTGGGAGGTCAGTCTGGTCAGTATTTCCCAGCTGATTTCATTCATGACAGAAGTTAGTTAAGCTAACATATCCTCAGTGCTTTATAGCATCCCGCTAGGATGATTCTTGAATCCTACCTACAAGAATGAAAAGATTAAGGAAGCTCTTCAAATACAGAAATGCCTCATCCTGGCATTAAAGCACCTCTCCATTATCTGTTATAATGAAAACTCCTTTGCAGTGATACTCACATAGAAGTATGCTCCAGGAAGATGAAAGAAACTTCTGTGGAGATAATCCATGTGGTCCTTTCACATTCAGTATGTTACATTTGGGAAGAAATAATGGAGTTGAGTTTGCCTATCAACTGACTCTCTTAAATATGGTGTGACCTCCAAGACTCTATTTCCAGCTCATGAGCCCTGGGAACCCTCTGTCTTTGCCCCCACCTGGCCACCCACCTTACCAGGACTCAATAGTACTCTGAAGAAAAGTTTCACCTCTTTCTAATAAAGCATCTCAAAGTCCATCCATAATCACCTGCAGTGTGGATGAACACAGCTTGCCTAATAAAACCACAGTGGCCATGTTTTGGGTAATGTGCCTGGGCATGTGCACTGGCTGCTTCCTGTTGAATCATCTTGGAGTCTTCCCTGCCCCTGGTGATTGGTGAGAAGGTGCTGAAGGCCAATGTGAGAGGAAGAGACAGCACTGCTGAAGAAGTCTCCAGCTGCCAATGGGTTCTGGGAGGAGGGTTTATAAGGCTCTCCCCATTGCTGAATAAAGGAGTCTGTGAGTCTGTGAGTCAGCAATTCTTTGAGTCTGTAAGTCTTTAAGTCTGTGAGTCAGCAAGTCTGAGAGTCACTTGTGTCAAATGAGTCTGTGTCTGCTTCTCGCCTGACTCTCAGAGTCTGTACCTTCTCAAGCTCTCCCCCAAGAGTGCCCAGAACTCCCTGTGTTACTGTAGAAGCTAGCATTAAAGGTTCACAATACTTTTGTTGTTCTCATAGAGGAGAAAAAACAGATTTCTACTTCTTCGTCCAGAGAAACAGAACCAGCATGAGAAAGTTTTCATTGTCCTAAAATAGCCATGGCTAGCCCATCCCAGCCTCTCCTCTAGCATCTCCCCACTGTTCTGGGAAAGAAAGCTCTCATCCTGTTTGGTCCTGGTCTGTGGTGCACAGGGCTCTCTCATTCTCTTCCAGGATCCCTAGAAGAAGTTTGGAAGAGACAAGTAAAAAAGCTGGGTCCTTATCCCCTAAGGAAACTGTTTTGGGTGACTGACAGGACAGAAAAAGGCCAAGTTGTCTGAAAGAAAAAGAAAACCTATGCCATTAGTGCCTTGAGAACCTGGGGTACCTCGGGAAGCTTAAAGCAGAGGCAGATCTCAGTCATGAATAGAGCAAACATTTTATCAGCAGCCTGTGAGATAAAAGTCAGGTCCTGATATCTTCACATGACAAGTATTCTGAGTACCCATCTGCAAGTTGCAATGCGGCTGCCTACCCCTGTACTTTCAGAGATCCTGAAAGGAATTCTTATGTTCTCCACAACTGTCTTTACATATGTCTTTTGCCTCTAGAAAATGGCATTCCTCTACACCACTGAGTTTTTTTTCAGTCCTCCAAGTTCCTCATAACCATCTCTAAAAGATCCCCCAGCCTTTTCAACTTCCCTTACCTCAGCGTCATCCAGGCAGAATGAGCCCCATTCAGGGCTATTGTAAGACATTAATTACCCTGAGCTCTCTAGAAGAAACCTACTTCTGAGTTCCAACCAGAACTCTCACATCAGGTACTAAAATAGGTACCCAAAAGATTTCCAGGTCTCTCACTGTCCCCAAGAAAGATAAAGAGGAACTCTCAGTGGAGATCCAATTATTCTTTTGAGAAAAACCCTAACACAAGCCCAACCATGCCTGACCTAGCAGTCAGCAGCACCTCTCAAAAACTGAACATGGAACCAAAGACATCAACCTAAGACACACCCACATTTACAAAGGCAGAAAAGTATTTCTCTAAAAGTCCAAGGGGATAACAACTCCACCCCATGTTTCATGCAGTTTGCACTGGTAATTTGAACACTGGATGTCTCTGGCTAAAGCATCAGTCACCAGGCTTTTGGGGACTCTACAGGTTTCCTCTGTGGCAATGAGTACTCAAGGTTAATTCACTAAGAACAAGTCTGAAAATCTGTGCTAAAAAGATTGGCAGAACTAAAAGCCATGATTCTGTGTCTTCAAACTCACCCATCTGCCCTCTTCTCCCCCAGGTATCTTACCTCACCCAGTCACCCCACAGGCTCTCCTTTACCCCTGCCCTAAAAGGATCAACAGTCCACACTAGGCTGGGTATTAATACATCCTGAGGTCTCCAAGAAAGGTTCTGTCCCAGCTCCCACCAGCCACAGCAGCACAGAATTGTCAGGGAACACAGATGGAATAGAGGCACATTTCTTAAACATCATTAGCAAGACATAAGAAAAGCTCATTTTTTAAACATTGCTAGGCAAATAAAACAGAACCTACATATTAAAATAGCACAGAAATTGTCCCACAGCTATTCAACTCATCTTAAATTGTTGTGCATTTTATAATAAAACCTCAACAAATTCAGTAAACTATTTATTTATGATATTTGAAATACAACATATAAATATTAAAATATTATGAACAGGAGAAAATAGCTTCAATAGTTAAAATATTTAAAATAATCATAACCTAAGAAAATGTATAAAATATAAAATGTTTAATCTAAGAAAATGTATAAAAATATTGGGATATTGGAAGAATGTTAAAAAAAAAAAAAGATGTGTTTGTATACAAGATCTCAAGGCTAGAACATAGCTAAATGGCACAATGCCTCACTTCTGCATTGATGGCCTCTAGCAGAGGTGTGGGTAAGGAAGGACTCATTTTCTTTAAGGGTCTGGCCACAGGGAGTTTAATTATGCCCCAGTAAGTAAATGAGCAGCATGAATGGGTGCTTTTATAAATGGGGAAATCATAAGAGTAGGTATGAAACTGAGAGGACTGATAACTGAGTTTGTTGGATTGCATGATATAAAAACACCAAATAATAAATATATATAAAAAACAATAGAGTTAGAAAACAAATCCTTATTTCTCCCAAATCAGGCTCTGCACCTTTCCACTGTTACCCTCTTATTCTTACCTTTAAGTGCTTTCTGATCTAACAGTCTGATTGTTTTATTTAGATTGCACATACTGCTGAACTCATGCTAGTTTTTTTTTTCTTTGCCTTTCTTATTATATATTTGTCACATATGGCAGAATTTTCTTTTTTTCTAAGGCATCCATTTTGTTATGCATAAAGAACACATTTTCACCTGCTGGTAGATCTGAGAGAAACTGTGTAACCTGACCATTATGAACTGTGCTGCAGGAATGCCAGAGACCACACACATCTATTTGACAATAGATTTACTTTAAGTGTTTGGAACAAATACTCAAAAAAAAATATTGGACTTCTCAATTCTTACTGACTTATTCAACATTACTAATGCTTTCACAAGCTAGCCTTCTGTAAGTACTTGAGCAACACCAGGGAATGAAACAGACCCTTGTCTTATAGGGTAAGACATATGATAAACTATACAATGTATCATCACATGTTAGAAGATGCTAAGCACAATGGGAAACCAAAGGAAGTGTGTAGCTAAACATGAAGGTGGATAATTTGGGAAGACTGCATTAACTTCAAGAAAAACATCTAAAATGTTCATTAACTCTATTTAAGAGATTCGCATCCATTAAAAGCACTTAAGGTAAATAATCCTCAAAACATGCTTAAAAGACAAATTATGTTTAATAAATTCAACAAACTGGTGTGCCTCCTTGAATTTGTATAACAAAGGGGTAAAGGGTCCTGTTCTAGAGTTTTCCCAAACAACGTCTACCTCCAGAATGAGCCTATGACCCTGCCTCTGTAACAAAATTGCTAGGAACTTCTAAACGTATCCTTTTCTTGCTGTAGAAAAGGGGAAAGAAGATGAATTCTACCCCATCAGCCCCAAGCTGTGCTCCTAAAATGGAAGGGAGGATTCAAAGTCACTATGGGAAGAAAATAACCCACAGGTTCTGATGTGGTACCTTCTTGGGAAGGCTTTGTGGTCCTTCCTATGGATCTTGAAGAACAAACAGGTTACAAAGTCTTAAATAGCACCCAGAAAGTGAGTCCTTTGGGAGACAGAGTCTCTTTCTTTTGGAGACACAACACAAAATAAAAGCTCAATATATTTGTTCTCTTATTCTGCTTCATGTAAAATAGATCCTAGGGCATGTCTGCTAGGAGATGTGACTGTGGTCCCATCCATGGCCCAGGGAATGTTGGCCTGGCTATCACAGAAGCTAGTGTGCTGCACACCAATGAAGAATTGGGCAGGTAAAGTTGACTGTTCTTGATGGAAAGCAGAGAGGGAGCAAAAGGAAAAAACAGAGAAGATGGGGTCTTCATTTAGGATCTTCAGACTCCTAGAACAGGGTTCATTAACAAAACCCACGAGGAGCCTCATCAAAATGCAGATTCTGGGGTAGCAGGTCTGAAGCCAATGGTTTGAGGTTTCTGGGAAGCACCAGGTAATACTGACATTGCTGGTTTACACTAGAAAAAAACAAGCTTGATATAGAAACCACAAGTCTGTGGACTCCCCAGCATGATTCACAGAATGTTTTTTACACATCTGCAATTCTCTATAGAGAGATCAATACTACTATTAGATCTTTAGGATGACTCTGTTATGTATCAAACATCTCTGTGAATGTAATCAAGTTAGAAAGGCATCCTTAGTGTGAGCCCTGATGTGGTGTAACTGTGTCCACCACAAGGAGAATGTCACATGACAAGACAGGCAGACACTGGTCCACCTCAAGTAAAGAAACAACCATCACTGGCTATGGTTGCTAAGTGATGAGAAGACAGAAAGAGTAAGAAATCTATTTTCTGGGGTCTAGGAAGAGCAGCTTAGGTGATAACTTCATCTTGGGCTTCAGGACATTTCTGGTGTTTTTGAGATGCCCCCTGTTGTGGTACTGTGTAAGTGTAGACCTAAGAAACTAAAACAGGCACTAAGATAGACAACCACACTGATAAAGGCACAGAGAGAGAGACTGTAAGATATAAGAGGCCATTGAGGATGAGGGTCTGATGTCTGTGGCCATCACTGACAATTTACAACAGCTCTGTCTCCTCTTCAGAGTCCCCTGGACACACACACACACACACACACACACACACACACACACACACAAATGGTTTCTTTCCTCTTGTGTCTCTTTCTGTAAAATTTTCAGTTTGTCTTTTTTCCTACAGGAAGGCACCATTGCTGAACTCCTGACCTGCAGGGAGGATCCTGCTGTGTTCTTCCTGGCGCAAGTCCCCTTGCCCATGCCTTCTGATGTCATATTGATTCTCTTTTAATCTTGTCCTTCTTTGGCTATAGAAAGAAGGCTCTTTGGAGCAGCCTTAAAGGTTTGACCTATTTAGTTTCCCTGGTTCTGGTTCCCATGCCTTCCCTAGATGCCCAGACTCTCTGGATCAGGAGCTAAGATTCATAGATAACTCATGCTTCCAAGGATATCCTTGGAAACCTCTAAGTGAGTTCACATCATCTATGTCCTTAATCAAAGATCATTGTCATCTCCTACTGCAGGTGACAAGCAAGCAGAAGAAGATGTTGTGGCATTTACAAAGCACTCAGAATGTGGTTTCATACATACTTATTTTTTTATATTTATATGTAAGCCCAGATCCAGGCTTACATAGTCAAAGTGGTAGAACTCTTAACATTTTACCCATTGATCCAGATACCAAACTAGGACACCAAGTCACAGGGCTTAGGAGCACAGAGTGTCTAATCCATCCCCGTCTGCTTCCAAAGCTCATGTGCTCTCTCTAACACCGCATGCAGCCTGTCTGAGGCTGAGCTAAACACTTAAATGGGGGAAATAAAAGAGGTCAGGCTTCATTCTGCTATCTTCAACACAAATATTTTGGTGTCATGTAAACGCAAGCACCATCTGCCTGTAGGTGCACCATTGGCAGGATCCACTCTATCTGATGCAAAATCAAGCCCCGTCAGCTGTTTGACAGACAAAACACCCCTTGCAATGCCTTCCATGGGCTGTTGTGCACACACTCATGGCTTTAGCTTCTCCACAATAATCCTCAAACTCTGAATTCGCAACACCCCAGGGTATTTCTAGTCACTATAAGGGATTTTGAAAGAGTCTTAAAAAGTCTCAAAAACAAATTAGTGTCAGTGTACTTTAAGAAGTAAAGAGGCTCTCACCAGGCCTTCCGGGGCCACAGAGAAGCAGGATCCTGAAAACCAGCCAGGAAAAGCTATTCCAGGGGCAGGAGGAAGAGGGCAGGGTCTCTTCAGCCTGCTTCACTTACATAGCTCTTTCTCCCACAGAATAGATGGCTGACTGTCCTTCCTCCAGTTATGATGATGCTCATCTTGAGCCTGGTAGACAAGGCAAGAGAAAACAGAATAGGATCCAAAGGCTATATAAATTTCTAAGTGAAAGGAATTTAAAAAAAAAAAAACATTATAGAGCTGGTTTTGTTAGGAGAAAGGAGAGCTGATAAGCAAGTCTGTTGTGTTCTGGAATGGCTATGAGCATCTATGCCTCTGTGTCTGCTTTCTCTCATCTGTACATGACCTAGACAGCACTCTTTAGGAATATGTCAGGACCAAGAACCACTGGTGCTAGCTTGTGCTTCTCCTATGTCATCTGACCAGGAAAAAAAAAAAAAGGCATTCACCTAATGAGTTTCTCAAGGGATTCTAGAGAACATCTACATCGTCTACTGTAGAAACTAGTTGTGATTTTTAAGTACAACCGTTTCTCCTTCTAATTAGACTGAAAGTCTATGTAAGTCTGATTCAGAGCTGTCTCTACCAATCACTAGATGTAAACACAGAGGATGGCATTGCTCCCTGAGTCCAGCTTCTTTCTCATCTACAAAGCTATAGACAATGCTGGTTTCTTGGGATTGGATGAGCATTCCCGGAGGTCATTCACGAAATATCCCCTGGGTATAAAATACCTCATAAAGCATTTCTCCTTTGTTCCTCAAACCTTGACCAAGCCCTAGCAATCATTCATTCACCTTTCTGGAGACTGCAATGAGAGATGAAGTCACATAACAGGGAAGGGAGGGACAGTAAACAAACATGGCTTGTCAGGTTTATGCCAGAGGTGAGTTCTTGAAGGTCTCCTGTAATTCAAGACTGAGTCCTCCTGGGAGTAAATGTAAAATGGAGGATGCATGCTACAGGCACATAAATCTGCAAGCATTGTAGAACGATGTGTTCTAATGCTGCTTTTTGTTTTCTTAGCATCCACTCTAATACTTTGCAGAGGGTTTGTTCTTACATTTTAATAGCATATGGCAGCAGTTTCTGTGCTTTATCACATCCTCCATTCCAAATGTATTGATTTTTCTAGTGTTTTCATCACTGAACAACATCATCACCTAATGTATGCTTGTGTTCTTTGTTAAGTTTTAACAACTGAGTCTTAAAAGAACAGAAGGAAAGGATAGCCATACACACACACACACACACACACACACAAAAAAAAAAAAATCACTCAATGGCAGTTTAGATACCTGTAAAAAGGACCATAAACACTACTAACACCAGAAAAAAAAATACAGCTTGACAGCTAAAGTGGCGCCGCCATGTGGCCATAGCTATAGCACATTTTACAGTGTGTTCTGGCCTATAATTTGTCATGGGTATTCTGGTTTAATTATCATCCCTGATTCACATTTGGAGACGTTGCATTATTTGCATTTGTGTACAAAATAAAAATCGGTGTAATGAAAAGCTGTTGTGTTTCAGGGGCGTCAATCAGGTTCCCGTGAATTTGTCTGTAGTACTGACAATGTTCCGGTGAAGGCAGAATGAGAGACCTACGGGTAACAGCTGACCACCGAGTGGTTTGCTCAGTAGGATCAGTTCCATTCTCCTTCCTTCAGCTGCTCTTCCTTTTCCAGCTCTGACAGTGCAGCACCCTCCCTGCCAAAACAGCAGCAATAATCCCAGAAGGTACGTTTTCAGCACGGTCCTCAGTTGCACTCACTAGCAACACACAGCTCCCAGTGTTGAGATATCAATCTGTGGGAATTTACAGAATTGCTGTGTGCCTTTTCCAAACTTAAATGAACTATTTTAAAAATGAATTAACTCTCTTCTAATTGAACTGTAGCCTATCTGGCTTGCTTCTTTTAAAGGCGTGGAATATTTGTGTGCATTTTGACTGGGCATTTCTGATTATAAAAGAATGCTGCCAACACTCTAGTAACTCAAATGATATCAAATAAAGCTGGAGCATAGAAGATATTATCAGCCTATGGCTTCCTCTCACTGTGTCTTTCTTCCACATTCCATGAAGGAGGCAGAGATTTTGTGTTGTCTTTTCTCTGGAATGTTTGATTGTTAAGCTGACTGGAAAAGATCCTCTTCCTAGCTGGTCTCCTAGAAGCCAAAACTATTGGAAGAGATTATTGGTTTCCCCTGAGGGTGAAGGGAAAGAACCCTGCAACCCATTAAAGTGACAAGAGGCCCAGACAGAGCATCTGTTAGAAACAGGCTAAGTATTGTGGGCAACCCTTAGCACATTATCCACAAACCATAGCTTTTCAAGTTTGAAGAATTTATTCATAAAATGGTCAAAACTTATTGTGTTAAGCATGTAAAATAGGCTATGCAGAATGTAATGGTCTGACCATCAAACTCTCAAAGAAATTAGATTTCATGAGAAGCCATTCTGGTTTGTAGGATTGCTTGGTCTTTGCCTTGCAGATCTCAGGAGCAGAGGTCTTCCAGGGACCTAGAGATGCAGCTACCAGTCTAGGATGGGTACCTGCCACCTACTGCTAGGACCTACCCCTGACTTGAGAAAAGCTGGCATGCACTAGTCAGAATAGAGATATTTCTGTGTGGAGCTGTCTCAAGAAAATGTGATGTGGGAGCAGATAAGACACACCTATTTAAGAAACCATGAGGATATGAGCCATGAACACCTTGGTCACACATAGGACCATAAAGACCAAAGCTCCTTGATGTGGGATGTCTTTCTGTACACTGTGAGTTACCATTGGATAATAAAGAATCTGTTTTGGCCTATGGCAAAGCAGCTTAGAATCAGGCAGGAATTCCAAGCATAGATAAAGTGGAAGGAGAGCAGAGTCAGGGAAGATGCTGCAAGCAGCTACCTAGAGAAGGCAAGATGTAAAAGGTACAGGTAAGCCACAAGCCACATGTAAATACATAGATTAATAAGAATAAGATAAGTTAAGCTGTAAGAGCTAGAAAGCAATAAGCCTGAGCCATAGGCTGAAAATTTTATAATTAATATAAGCCTTTGTGTGATTACTTGGGGCCAAGTAGCTGGGGAATTGCAGATCTGGACCTCAGGCTGGACTGGTCAGAAACTTCTGGCTACAGCTCCTTTTCAGAGATTCTGGACCAGGTAAGACTCTACCTGTGTAAACACTAGCAGTCTAGAAGAGAACCCTATATATGTAAGAACTTCCTTGTGAGGCGTCACATGTGGCTAACCCAGCTAGCATTCATAAAATGAATAAGGCCCTCATTACAAATTTTAGTATACTGTAGTGGCAACATAAATTAGCCCTATAAAAAAGATCAATGGCAAGCACAGTTTCTAACTGTCAGGTTGTATCGGGAACCTGTGCAGAAGTACCTGTGACTAAGAGGATCCAAACTAGATTATTAAAGAATGAAATTGAAAACCAGTATCTTAAAACGAGAACGTAGCATGTGTGCTTCAATAAAATATTTACCTAGAAGAATATATTGTAAGGACAAATATAGCCATCATTTATTGAACACTTGATAAGTGCTAGAACTCAATGTATAAATTGGGAATGGTAGCACACAGGAAGCTGAGGCAGAACTAATGTCACTGCAGACACAGCCTGGCCAAACAGAAAAGCCCTGTCTCAAAAATGAAATAAAATATAAGCGATATGCATATGCATTAAAAAAGAAAATACTTGATGATTACTGACTCCAAAATCATCTGTAAGGGGCTCAGTAACAAGCAGGTGCCAAGCAGAACATTAGCCATGAAAGCATAGAAGACATGCTGCCCCTGCTTCCCAGAAGCCCCTTGTCTAGCCAAAGAGTCTAACAAAAACCCAGCAGACCCTTCATGTACATAGTCCCAATGAGAGGCTTATTTTCAGAAGCAAAATGGCCACAGGAGAAGCTGATTCACTGGCTTCGAAGAACTACTGAGGGGAGCTTCGGTTTTGTTTTTCAAAGTAATGGAAATTACATGTAATTTACATATTATACATGAATTAATGTGATATATATTGCTTACTTGCTTTACTTTCAACATTTTCCCAACTTTCTTGGTAAATAAGAATTTTTCAAAATTAAGAATTCATGGTTTTTTTGTAACAAATGACAGGAGTCAAGAATACCAAGGAGAATTTGACATATTTTTAAATCCTTAATAGCTTGAAAATGTCTCTTGAAGTACACATTTTGTCAAAATTTTTGGTGGCTGTTTACATCATGTGCACATGCATGGCAGCATAGAAGAGCCCATATGCTCAGGAAACAAGGCCTGGGATGTGCCCACAGGGCATTGGGTAGCAAAGGCATCTTCATGAGGCTGCTTCCTTTGCTGCTTCTTCTGATGTGAGCTGCCATTATGATCGTGTTGTGGACTTTAGTACACAAAGAACTTTACATTGGAAACCATCAAATAAAATAGACAGTTTCCTTTGGGTTTGAACCAAATATAATGGACACCAGGATAACACCGCCCCTCTTGTGAAATGTTCCTCTTTCCTAATGGAAGTATTAAGCTTACAAAATCAAAAGAAAAATATGGGTGTATGATATGTGTCTAATGTGAAATGCCTAATCAGAATAGATCATGAGAAGGTAACTCAGCTCTGAAAATTAGAGAAATTCACACCAGCTAAATAGGCTGGATTTAGAGCATCCTGGAACAGTACACACAGCCCAGCCAAGCATAAGGGAACTTTGTTTGGGCTGGGCCAACTTGGAGCCATTTGTCCTAATGTAAACAAATGCATTTATTGTGTGAGAAGAGAGAAATGCTGAGTGCGTGTCTCCATCAAAGGTGTCTTCTGAAAGTTACTTTTCAACTGAATTACAGTTTACGTTCATGTTCCCGTGTTGACTTAGCCAGACTTTTAGGACTTTTACATTCAGAAATAACATTAAGGGGATCACACGTCTCTGAGTGATGGGACATTGTATGTGAGAAATGTGTTCTGGTTTAACAGAACAAATGTTCTGCAGAAAGCCTGCCTAGTGGAGCATTTGCACGCACTCATTTGAAGAAAGCATTTGTAGCTCTTATCATTTCTTAAATAAACATGACTGACCCATTCACTCATACCCCTGAAAAGGACCATATTTTCCTATAGATACATACTTTCTGAAGGACCTTAAACTTGCAAATCAAGTCCAAACTCATATTTAGTGGCTCATCACATGGGACTTTTTCCATCAATAAATCATTCATATAAGGTTAAATTTTTTTTATTAATCTCTCTTCCTATATGATTTCCAAGATCCACATCTGGATCTTTGAGGTTTATGTATTACCCCCAATCCTGACTCTAAACTCCACATGACTCCTAACCTGGGAAATTATAACAAAATGTGTATCAAATGATTAACTCTGAAATCAACAGAAACTTAAGCTCCACAGAAGACTTAGAACTAATTTAGAGGAAGGTAAAAACTTGAAGAAGTCATATGAAGTCATGTCTAGAACAAACATTCACTCACAGCTGCTTTCTGAGAGGGCCAAGCACATATGCACACACATTTAGACGCATGTCATGTATCAACCCAAGAGGGCTGTGTGTGTGTGTATGTGTGTGTTGTGTATGTGTGTGTGTGCACGTGCATGAGCATGTGAAATGCACAAACAGCAATGATTTCTTCCAGCCAAATGCATATCTTTTAAAGTGAAGAGTCAGCCTTCGTGATGTTAATGGAGCGGAACATAAATATTGGCCAGCAAGTTGTCAAATGGAGGCGGATAAAGGTTGGAATTTCTCAAGGAAAATGTTAACTGCAGTTAAAGTGCCAAAATGGTCTTAACCTGATCTCAGAATCTAGAAATTTCCCTTTAAGTTCTAAATACCCGGGACTCATATACTAAATTTAAACTTCCCAGCACTGCAACTGGCATTTTGGAACATTTGGTCCATAACGATAAATCACCACACTTGCTGAATGTAGGGCTAGAGGACACAACCAATTAATGTATCAGCCTGCCTTGCAGCCCGAGGAGAGGAAGTGGGGTACAGGCTGGTAATGGACTGTTTCTCCACATTTCAAATAGCAAACATATCCACCCCTACCCGGGGCTCCCATCCTCAACCCCACCCACACACCCAGAGCATCCTCCTTCTCTTCTCAAGATTAGTTTCTACCCTCCTGGGGTTTTCTTTCAATGGCCTTTGATTCTCCACTTCTCTACATTCCTCTGTGTTCTTCAGTCTCAACCCTACTTGCTTGCTAACCTGTGTTGCCATCATTTCTATAACAGCTAACACATATTTGAATTTTTATCACGTGTTCTGACTAAATACCTTATAAGAACAACCTCACTTAATGCTCACAGCAACCCTGTAATAGTGTTTATTATCATTCACAGAAGAGAAGTGTTCATACCAGGAAACTGAAGTGTTTCCCAGAGTACATACTAATTAGAATTCACCAAGTTGTCTGGCTCAAATACCAGCCCTTCTTAGTCACAGAGTGTTTGGATACTGATGTTTGTGGTGCATATACCGTCTACTCTGATTTCTAAGCTCTTCGGCATGCCTGTATAACATCTCACGTGACCTCCCCCAGAACTGGCGTTGTGCTATATCCATATTCAGTCAGCACTTATTGAGGAAGTAAATGAATTAATAAGTAAATGCAAGTCAATGTACCATCTGCAAAACTAAAGAAAAATTTAATTGATTTGGCCTTCCATGTAGCATGCAGGATCAGGAAAGAAAGTGTTCCTGTTACTACATTTGGCAGGAAAAGGCAGATCAATGGCTGACTGGCTGTCCTTATGCTGGGGAATGGGTCTCCATAAATAACTGTGACAACCTTTAATTTTTTTCTCCAAACTCCCACAGCTCCTGAACTCTATCCTGATCCTTAGACTACAAGCTTCCCTTAGGTGGGACAGAGCAGGAACTTCCCAGGGGCAGGGCCAGTTTTTCCTCAGGCCAAAGCTGCTCTCATTCCCAAAACCATGATTCCAATTCCCAATGGCTATCTTCAATCAATGCTGCTGAGTCTCTGGACTGGAGATTCACAAACCTGTCTATTCTGGTTATCCATGAGATTTGAAAATTCTCCAATACTTGTGCCTCACCCCAAACCAGCTCGAACTCAGCACTGGGCTGCACTAACAACCACCTACCCCCTTTTAATCAGCAATTTCAATAGTCACCAAACTCCAACAAAGCACTGTCTACCAGGACCTGGGCCATAGAGAGATAGACACATAAAGGGAATCCTGCCAAAGAGCAGACCAGCTGGAGCTCACTGCACCCTGACAGAGCACCACGGAAGCTCGGAAGGGAAGTACCTACCCCCACTAAAGATACAGCAAAATAAACAATGCATGTTACATATTGAGGTGAGAGAGAATTGGACTGGGGACAGATTCAAACCCAATATTTTTTTTAGAGTGAAATGTATGACCTTTATTAGCTCAGATGACCTCCACCTATATGCCCCCCATGCCACTACTACAGGTGGTCTCATTGCTTTGTGAGATCATGTGGCCGGCCCTCTTAGAGAGAACAAAACCAGCAACACCTGAGACTTTAACATCAGGGTTCAAACTCTTTGAGAGTTCCACTTAGTCGTGAATGGAGACTGGTTTTGCTTTAACTCTCTTCATCTGTTAGATAGGCCTAACAATGACAACATGCACTTTGCAGCGGTTATAAATATTTATATTCTCATCCAACAGACACTTCCTGAGTTTCTACTATGTTCTGGGTCAGTGTTAAGTATAGAGGTGAAATGATTGACAGCATAGCCATGCCCTATTCTTCTGGAGTTTATGGTCTAGTAAGAAAGATGGATAATGAGAGAATAATAATATCATCCCTGTTTAATATTGGCAAAGATGAAAATGGCCTAATGACATCAGGGTATATATAGAAGAGCTGGTTTAGTCTGAAAAATCAGGAAACGTACCCTTAAAAAATAATACTTAGACAAAGTCTAGATGATTCCTAAGGAGAAAATAAATAAAAAGAAAAACAAACGTCAGTTGGGAGGGGTAGCCTGTGCAAAGGGCGTGGAAGAAAGAATCCTGCTGCAGGAAGTGACCACAATAAGGCCTCAATACCCGAAGCAGGGGAAGCAAGTTTGTGCAACACAAACTGAAAAGAAAGTTGGGCCCTGACAACCACATCCTTGTCCTAGGGTCAATACCTATGTTTAGCCCAGAACATGATAAAATAGGCATTTAAAAAGGTCTTCTGGAGAAGTAGCCATGGCTACAAATGGACCAGTTTTACTACAGTAGTCAAGATTGCACATGATTAAGTTTGGTTTGGACTATATAGATTTTAAAATGTCAGAAAAAAAGGAATTTGAGATAACATGACATACCAATAGCTACTATTTAAGTGATGCTCTATAGGAAGGCAGACCTATAAAAAAAAAATAATAAGGCTGCTACTTGAGACCAAAGTCTTAAATCAACCATACCAGTTTTACCTTCCTCAGACTATCATTGTGAAGAAAGTCCCCCAATGGTACAGGAATGTTAAGTCAAGAACCCAGAGGACCTTCCATAGTGCCTGTGATACAGCCACGTGTCCTACCTGGTGACAACTACCAGATAATATCCTGGAGCTCAAGAGGCAAGACTTTGCCTATATGTAGCTGGGCTTATAAATCCAAACCTATTAATAAGTAAATTGCAATCTCAGAAAGCAGTGTCTGCTACTAGCTATAGGAGATGAGAAATTCAAGTCTACTGTCCCATAAGCCCCAAAATTTTCGTTGACAAACTAACTAATAAGATCATAGTCTAAACAGACCAGATGTGACCACAGAGCCACATACCATGAATTGTGACAAGGAGCTTCTTTCCTTTAAGAGCCATCCTGACTTTTCATACTGAACTTTGTCTTCTTGAGAAGGTGATTCCATGGGGTTATGAAGAGGCACCCATACCCCCACAGAGGCTTCATTGCAGAGGAGCTGTCAGCAATGGAAGATAGACAGTGTAAGGCTCCTGATACAGTTACCATGGCAACCAACCCAGATCTGGACCATTTTGTTCACAGACAAAAAACCCAGTTCAGTGAACACTGTGGGGAAGTGGGAGCAGCTTAGATTAACCAGGCTATCTTCTGGCCCCAAGCAATCTGCAGGATAAGACCTTGCATTAGGCAAAGGTCTTCACAGTGACAAAGCAAAGGATTTGCTAAGCTCCTCAGCTCTTACTGGGCCCATTTAAGTTCTAGTGTGGGATTTTAAAAAATGCTCTTCTCCAGGCAGGAGGCTTGAAGTTTCACACAAGCTCAGTTTGAAGTGATAATGGTCATACCACAATAAACAATCATCCAGTTTGACAAACTTTGTCAACTGACAATCAGAAGATTATAAAGTCAACCCCTTCTGGCCTCTGATTTACAGATGAGAAAACTGGTTACAGTTTCCTAAATGAAAAGACATTTAGGAAAAAAACACATGAGTGTTGTTGTGTAATTCACATGTAGGGTCTCATTTTTCCATGTCTGAGAAATGCATTCAGAGAAGCAGTGAAGAATCTTCTCAAGTGAACATACGACTCATCCATTCACACTTCAGGCTGTGTTCCTTGAAGACTTGCCTTGTGCCTTGGACTACAGGATCCACCAAAGCAAGGATTCTGCCAGGAGTTTCAGAAGTAACATGGATTTGATCAATGATGAATAAAAAGTTAGATGTTTTCCATGTGTGTTGGCCAAGTAAACTGCAGTTGACTGAAACAGAACAGACAATTTTGCCGCACAGTAGTCCAAGACAGATGGCCTTATGCTCTGCTGATGAGAGTCCACACACACACTGTGTGTTACTACAGTGTTAGTCCTTGAAAGGTCTCATGGACCAGGCATGGAAGCTCAGTGCACCGCGGCTACTCAAAGTCACAGGGTACAAGGTGACCAACTATATGACTGTACCTTCCCACAACAAGTATTGAGAAGATAGTGCCCTCCATCTCATGTACTATGCCACAGTCCAATTGCCAAATAAGAGGAAAAGAACAGAATTTGGGGAAAAAAATAATCATCTCTGAAAGTAGAGACATATGCACTTTTCTAAAAACAGAAAAGAAATAACTAAGAATGTTTATGACACTAAAAAATATTTTAAATGCCTCTGAAAGAAATTATTAAACTTATCTTAAGTGTACAAAGCTATTTATAGAAACATCAAGGCATAGTTTTCAAGTTGCCAAAATATAAATAAATAAAAACAATGCTGGTTATTGTTGGCAAAGACTCAAATGAAAGAGGCATGCACCCATATCTTCAGAAATTGCTGTGACTGCATCAAGTAATAAAATTGTGATAGACAACTGGCTGTGTGCATGCTGGAGAATTTTCAAGGCTACAAATGGGAAATTTATCATACAATAGTATCATCTGTCTACATTTTAACCTAACTTCTGAGACCCCCCTTTCAATCAATAGGGGAAAAGTATGTCAATTCAAGGTACCAGTAACCTCTGGTATAAAATATAACTCTTTGAGGGAAAGTTCATCTACCTCAGGGTTCCCCTCTGTTTGTGGGTTCTATAAACTAGAAACAGATTCTCTCCTGAAGCCTCCAGAAGTATTACAGTCCTGTGAATAATTTGAGTTTAGAGTCTGACCCCAAGAACAGTAGAAGAACAATCATGTTTTGAGCCAAGGTACATGGTGACTGGTTACAGCAGCATTGAGAGACTCATATGTATTTTGGAACATGGAAATACAGCACTGCTCTAAGAACTCATAATGGGCAAATTTCTGAGTATAAATAACTCTGAATGCCAGCTATGGATAGAACATCTATACCAACTTTCATTCATGCAAGGCTCAGAGAACTTCTAGGAAAAGGGAACAGAAAGAATATAAAATCTTGAAGACTAAGAGAGCTGTGAAATTCTGGCTTCTGGATGTGGCATGCCTGTTATGCTGTCTTAGGTTTTTATTGCTGTAATGACCAAAAGCAAGTGGGAGAAGAAAGGATTTATTGGCTTACACTTTCACATCACAGTCTACCATTAAAGTAGGTCTGGCCAGAAACTCAAGGCAAGAACCTGGAGATAAGAACTAAATCAAAAGCCATGGAGGAATGCTGCTTACTGACTTGCTCCCTATGGCTTGCTCACTTCAGCAGTGCTGGTCTCTTGTTAATCACAATTGATGCTTCAGCCTCCAACTAACCAGAACTACAGATTCTTAATTTAAAACATCACTCAAACAGCTTTACTTACCTCCAAAACTTCACAAGCCACATCTCTAGAGTTTGTGTTGCTCCCAGAATTCTCCTCTTCCAAACTCCCACAAACAGCCCACTAATTTCTAAACTCACAATGACTTTTCCAGCCCAAACTTCAAATGCCAGCACTACCATCTTCCCCAAAACATATGGTTAATTCTGTCACAGAAAAACCCATGACATTATACCAACTTTGTCTTAGCTAGGTTTCTGTCACTTTGATAAAGACCAAAAGCAACTTGGAGAGGAAAGGGCTTCCATCATTTTACAATTCCAAGAAACAGCCTATCATTGAAAAAGTCAGAGAAGGAGCTAAAGCAGCCCATAAATCTGGAGGTTTCTGCCAAAGAAACCAGGGAGGAACAGCAGCTGTAGTTTCCTACACAAGACCTGCTCAAGCCAATCAAATGTCCAGCATGGAGTGAGAGGTCGCAGAGACCCTGCCCCATAAGAGGAACGATTGGCAATTGTTGACCAATGAGGAAAGATTACTTTCCTTTGGGAATGTGCTGATTGGTTGGTTGTTCATGCCCCACTGTATGCTCCATGTGCATATGGATAGTACTAATTAGACTCCGGAAGTTATTAATTATTCTAAAAACTTTAAAGTTGGGAAGAAAATAAAGTGGGAATACCATGCACATGTGGGCAGTACTAATTAGACTCAGAGTTGTGAATCTTTAGAATTTTTTTAAATTGGGAAGAAGATGAACTGGGAGCACTAGAAGAAGTTGGGGGTTAGTAGCAGATGGATATGATCAATATGCATTGCATTAATATGTTTGAAACATTCAATGAATTTACACTTTTTAAAAAATGTGTAAGGGGATTTGGAGTTGTTTGAGAATGGTCAAAAAATGTAAGAATTTTAGAGAACATGAAAGACATGGACAAGATTCCTTGAGGAAATTCTTAGTATAAACACACTACCTATAACTTACCTACTGTGGTTTAGAACAGTGTGGTGATCTGAAGGAGAATGACCGCCCTGCCAGGCTCATGTACGTCAATGCTTGGTCACTAGGACGTGGGACTGGTTGAGAGGATTAGAAAAATTAAAAAGTTGTGGCTTTGTTGGAGGAAGTGTGTCACTGGGGTGGGCTTTGTGGTTTCAAAAGCCCATGCCAGATCTAATCTCTCTCTCTCTCTCTCTCTCTCTCTCTCTCTCTCTCTCTCTCTCTCTCTCTCCCTTGCAGATTAGAATGGAACCACTGTGGTATATGCAGCATTGTTGGCCAGAATATTGCTATATGAACAAACTGAATTGTCAAGGCCTCTTTCTAAATCACTCTAGATTTCATGTTAAAGTCAAAGCTGAGGAAACATCCCTTAGGATTCAAATCAGTCAGGCCCACTCCCCCCCACCCCCCCGACACTAAGTTCTACAGTTGCTGGGATGGCTCTGCATACTTCTTTCTTGGTAATGAGAAAGAATATTTGGGAGACTAGGGAAGCATCTCTGTCTGGTGTACACGTCTTCCTTTTTCCTTAATTTAGCAGAAGCAAAAAAAGAAAAAGGAAAATCATCATGCCACTGAAGTGTGACAATTCCATGCCCAGTGAAAGGCATTTTCTTCTTAGCTTCTCCCCTCTGGTTAGTGTTGCCAACAGTTGCTCCTGGAGAGCTATCATTCAAATTATATCCTTTGCCACCCAAGCAACCTACACATTTTTAGCTCTTTCTAACATAAATTCTTCCTGAATTTCTTTTATAAAGCATCTGTATCTCTTGTCACAGAATGTTTCATCCCAATATTTGAACAAGGATTCTGTGCCATAAATGTAGTGATCTCATCCCAAAAACATATCCTTCAAATGTGTGAGAAAGAGTGAGGAACTGTCCCAGGCACCAGAAGCGGAGAGCTGGGAGAATGCACCAGCTAGGTTCCATTTATCCCTAAGGGTAGATAGAGATACTTGTGAGAAGTTTGAGCCTGGCTTGAGAAGGAAGCCCTGGAATGTAATGAATGGTATGGGTTAGGCAGTAGCAATTCTTTCAGGCTTGACTCAATAAAGCCACACTAAGATGAATCTAGAAAAAGGCAAAGTGGGTGGTGCTGGGTAGTGCTTGCAACACATAAATGTAACCCAGAATGCAACAGCACTTGCTCTCTGGGAGGGGATAGAAGGAGCCACAAGCTAAACAAGAATGGGCTCATGGAAGGTACTGGGATGACACCTGGTGGGAGGGAGAATAGAAGAGAATGAGAAATAGAAAGAATTCTCTAGAGAATTTTGGGTAGCCAGAATGATATTTTTGTGAAGAGTGAGGGAGCTTACAAACTTACCCACAGCCAGAGACCAACCTGGCTTAAGACCCAACTCCACCTAGAAGTTACTGTTAGCTTTAAGCAAGTGTGTAGCATCTCTGAAACAGGTCTCCCCACCTTAAAACAGGGCAAAGAATAATAGAGGTGATTCATCTGGGACATCTGGGCAATCACTGGCTCACAGGTTCTGCCATCTTTGCCCTTGCTGTCATTATCACTGTGTGTGTGTATGGTCATTACTATTACTAGAGAGATCTATCTCCAGGGCTGAGCACAGAACATGGCATGGAGGACTCCTGAATGTATGAGATGATTGAAGGCAGAACCAACTTCATGGGCACACACAGCACAAACTGATGGACACCCAGTGCCCGGCACTCAGAAGGGCCCGGTGTTTCATTTAAAGCTCTGCTGTCACTATCTAGAAGTTCTTAATAATTTTTTCACAGGACTTCACAGATTGTCAAGCTGAAGCTGAGTAAGGAAAGGGGAATGGAATGAGGGAACTAAAGCATGAATAATTTGGGGATATGAGAAATCTGCAGAGAAGCAACTGAGAATTATGCTGCCTCCGAAATTTCCTCTTCTCAAATAGCAAGGTCTTCAGTGGAGTCAGAGGTTGTTCATGCCCACAGTTATTAATGTCTTTAGTCCACACTTAGCCCCATAATGGGAGGAAGTGAAGATTGTAAGCTCTAAAATGTCTGACACCTGATTCTCTTTATCAACAATATTTTGGAGTTTATATGTCTTAATTCTAAGGCAATTTTTTTTATTTGTAGGGGGAAAGGGTCACTTTAACCTCAACATTGCTGAACTCTCACTCTTAATTTTGCTTTCTATTAGACAAAGAAATGTACAATATGTAAGTGGCACAGTACCCAATGTTCTGAAACTGTTTCCTTATCCAAATAAGTGAGCCCAAACATTCACAGCTAACACATTACCAAGGGAAATGAATTGGCCTCACTGAGACCAGCTACTACTTATTCCTCCTGGTGTTACCAACTAGTCACTTCCGGCTTTTCAATTTAGTATGATGATATATTTTATATGATACTTTATACTAGAATAAATTATGCTTTCTTTTTCACAATGATATAGCATAAGATGTTTAAGCACGAGATCACTTAAGCCCTTTTAGGGACAGAAATGCCTGTGTGAGCTATCATCTGCTTTCAGGGTCCCCATATGAATTCTTCCATCTTTTATAGCCTGACTTCTGTCCAGCACAGAGGATTCAAATGAAGGTGATACTGCTTCTGTTCTCCAAGGTTCATGAGCTCACAAGTACACAGGGCAGGCGCACCAGGCCTTCACCGAGCTAATAAGTAGATGACTTTCTACATGAGGAGAGCTCTGAAGAGCAAGAGGAGGAGAAGGCATCCTGGGTAACCAGCAGTGCACAAAATAGAGGCTCGGGGCACCTGTCCTGTTCCTGAAGATCTATGTGCTCTATCAGGTTCTGATGTGCAGGGAGAAAGAGAAGAGAGGGATAGGGCAGACAGATCTCTGAGCCAATTTGTTCTTTTTCTTTTTCTTTTTTTTCAAAACATAGAGAAACTACTAAAAAACATTTTTCTTCTCCAGAAATATTTTTTATAGGAAACTATGCTAAAATTCCAGAAACACCCCCTTCTGGAGTTGGAAGTAGGGACTGAGGGGGTAAGAAAGAAGCGGGTGGTGTTGTCTTCTTTGTATTAAGGCAGAATGTTTGTTAAACAGGTTTGAATAAAAATGGCTCCCACAGGTGATATATTTGAATGCTTAGTCTTCAGGGGGTGGCATTGAGAAGCATTTGGAAGTGTGGTCTTGTTAGAGAAAGTGCATTACTGAGGGGTGGGCTTTGAGGTGTCAAAAGCCCAAGCCACGCCCAGTATCTCTCTCTTCATGCTACCTGCAGATCCAGATGTAGGACTCTCAGCTACTTCTCTGGTACCATGCTTCCTGCCAAGATGGTAATACCCTAACTCCATCTGTGAGACTGTAAGTACTCCCTAGCTAAATGCTTTCTTTCCTAAGAGTTGGCATGGTCATGGTGTCTCTGCACAGCAACAGCACACTGCCTAAGACTGTGGATCTGAGTCAGCACAGAGGGGGAAGACAGGAATGTGGAACTAACTAACTGCTCACTGGACCTTTGGGAAGATTTGCTCAGCTGGATATGATGAAACCCCCAGGCTACAAAGCTTTCTGTAAATGTTCTGTTGCTCATGTAGACTTTGAGAATAGCATCTTGTTGGGAATGACATGGCAGTATACAAGGAGAATCTCATCATGTGGGTGAGGCTAGAGCTAGTGTGAGTCAAAGAAGTCCAGCTACTGTGAGAGTTTACGAAGATGTCTCAGGGAAATGCACTGGAGAAGGGATTAGGGTGAAAGGAGGGCTGAGACAGGAAGAGGGAAAGGAGAATGGTGACTGCTGAAACTGACCTATGAACAGACCCAAGGCAATAGCCAAGAGAACAGAATAATGGAGCAGAATGATGACCAGGAAGAAGAATCACAGCCAGATTTAGAGATTAGTAGAGAAAAGGGAATCCAGGGCTCATCTTAAGGAACTCAGATAACGGCAATGCTCCACATTCAGAAGAGGAGTTCCGAGAACATCTTTTTTCAAATTCAATGACATTTAGACATCTGAGGGATAGTCAAGGGGATATTGCAGCAGGCAGATGGATGTATGAGACGGGACTGGAAGTAGCCACAGTCATTGTTCACCAAGACTGCTGCTCTGAGCTCCTGATGCTGCTTCTGGTATCCCTCCTCAGTTCTCAGGGAAGCATTCAGGGTGAGCCACAGAACAAATGAGGCTACAGCATCATTCCCTGCTCAGAAGCTTGTGAGGGCTCCTATCACACAGAATTGTAGCATCACACAGCACTTACTGTGACCCACATAGACCTGCTTTGTCAATCCCCATTCCCCCTGTTATGGCTTCTTCACTATAGCTTGGGGCCAGAACAGACATGTGGAGAGTTGTTGGAATGTCATTTTGGAGACCAGAACATCTTCCTAGAATATTTTGAAAAACAGAAGAAAGTAGCCATTAAGAGAACACAGCGGGTAAATAAGCCACTGGCAAGAATAGCAGAGAATGTGAGAGGTCTGCTGCAACTTCTCCTGGGCAGGTGGTTGGAGTTAGCAACAGAAAACACAGGAAGCTAATCTTCTCCTTTCAAAGAAAATTATGTAGAGACTGTCTTCACATTCAATAAATTTGATTATTCTTAGTGGATATAAGAAATTACCCATGCATTTCCATGATCCCAGCAGTAGAGGTAGAGGATAATCCAGGCTGTATGGCAAGACATTGTCTCAAGCCAAAGGAGAAAAAAAGAAGGAAACTGTTCATTGCTCACAATTAGTGCAAGTGTTACAGCTCTGGAGAAAAGATAACCTGATTTGTCAGGAGGTCAGGCTATACCTGAGGCTGTGATAGGAAGGTATCCTAGATACCCACAGCTGTGAGGACAAAGGTATCCTGAGCTGTTGAGAAATCAGGCTATATCTGAAGCTGGGGTCCAGTGGAGGATAGTCTCCCCACAGGATGCAGCAATGCTGTTCTTCTCTGAAAGAGCTATCAAGCTGAGCTCTTCTCTGTTCCCCAGGGAATTTCCCAGCAGAGCTATCCATTTCTTCTCCCGGCCCAAGTTGTTACTTCAGCTTCACTCTGCTAAGGGGAAAACACCTGCAGAAATGTAGCAATCTGTTTGCTCTATACCTGCAGAAATGTAGCAATCTGCTCCACACCTGCAGAAATATAGCAATCTGCTTTGGCTCCAGGGAAATGTTGTTACTTCTGCTCTGCTCCCCTAAAGGGGCTTCCCTGCAGAGGTTCTGCCCCATGCTGTTAAAAGATCTTCACCCAAAACTCTTTCAAGAGATAATTATTTAAGGACGAATCCCAGAGAGTGGCTGCCTCTGCCAGGGTGGAGGACAACTTCCAACTGAATAGGCAGAGAGGCTTATATGGGGCTTTTGAGGGGTCGAGTTTTTCTAGGGAGATTTCCAAGGAGAAAATTTGTCAAATTTTGATCTCCTTGAGTTTGGACAAGCTCAGACTGGCTAGATTGTATGCTCAGGGATTGGTTAGTTTTATGCTCAACTTGGTCAGGGGTAGATTTAGCTCTGGTTTCAGGGCCAAAGTGTGTTTTTTGGTTCTGGTTTAAGGGCCAAAGTTTTTCTTTCACCGGCTCTGGTTTCAGGGACAGGGTGGGTTCTCATTTCAGGGTCAGGGTGTTTCTTTGGCTGGCCTTTTTATCCTACAGTAAGAACAAAGCCAAACAATAGAACTTTAGAATGAGACAAATTAACTTCAAAAGCTTGTAATATGCATTTGTTGAGCCTGAGATTTAACAAACCAAATTTTAACCTGAAATTAGGCTTCTCTCGCCTTGCGATAATGACTTGCATTTATATGAATAATTTATATAATTTTTTACTTAGGAAATAATTACAGTTATAAAGCTTATTTTTTAAAAACAACATTCAGGGTCAAAAGAATAAGTGTTAACAGCCTCCTGGAATTTTTGTCTTCTGGGATTTTTCTCCCAGATAAATAAAAATTTTATACATATATATGAAAATTATAGAATTTTCAAGAAAGTGGAGGGACTTAGACTGTATAATATTAAGGTCATATAACCTCAGAAAAAAAAATACATGTCCTCCTCTCATATGTGGAATCTTGCCAATAATATGTATGTGTTTGTATGTGTCTTTGTGTGTGTGTGTGTGTGTGTGTGTGTGTATACAACATAAATGTAAGGACCTGAATTCATTGGCACATTGATACCTGGGGGCAGCCAGTGGATTCAAAGGTTGGGTTCGCCCCAGAAAACTCCAATGGCTGCTCTACCTTACCCCTTTGCCCAACCCTAGAATGCTAAGGTGTGTCACATCTTGATTATGTAGGTTTTTCTTTAAAGACTACCACCCATTAGGATAGTGGCCCTTAGCCCTTATGCTGCTCCGGAGCTAGGTTTTCAACCCAGGTTCCCTGTATATAACAATAAAATCCTCACTCTTTGCAACATGTCTAGCCTCCCTGGTGGCAAGTGTGGAAATTCTTACACGTGGGCATACATATGGTGCATTGTTCGGGAAATTTTCCACATTTTCAGGGACTGTGGACTGGTGAGTGGTGGTAAGTGCATGAGGAGGCCAGCGGCTGGGAGGATTCAAGCCAACATGGCCTGACAGGCCTGCCAAGAAAGCTGGAAAGCAAGCCAGTTGGCACCAAGAAAGGGCAACCAGGGCTGTGGCAGAGCAAAGTTGCCCAGAATCAGGGGAATGCATTGGGCTTCCCTGCCCGTGTCTGTAGCTGAGGAGCGGGCAGCAGGAGGCTGTGGCAGAGCCATAATACCCAGGTAAGGAATCAGGGGGAATGCATTAGTCTTCCCACCCTGTGTCTGTAGCAGTGGGAAGTTTCCCATACCTGTTGAGGTCAAGGACTTCAAGGATCTGTAGTTAGAAGGATGCAAAGGGTACCTCATATCTGTGAGAACTGTGATCCTCAAATCTCTATGGAGACAGAGGGTCCCATGTTTGTAAGGAATGCCATGGGACAGATGATTTCTCTTCTGAATTTAGTCTGTCCTCTATAGTGTCTGTGTTTCCCTGTATTTGTGGACAAACAATTTCTCTTCTGGATTTAGTCTGTCCTCTGTGGTGTCTGTGTTTCTCTGTACTTGTGTTCTGGATTGTGAGGGCCAGAAGGCAGGCAGTATCTTCACCACTGGAATTAATCTTAAACCATTATCAAGAGGTTAAAGCACGTGCTAATAAGTTTTCTATTACAATTAAAAAGTCTAAATTTGCCACCCTTTGCAGGTCAGAATGTGTGGGTTGGCCTCTGAGAGGAATCTTCAACCTGGCTCTCATAGAGGCAATGGAAAAAGTGGTCTTCAGACCTCGAATAGGACACAATGATCAAGTCCCCTGCCTAGCAGTCTGGAGAGATTTAGTAGAAAATCCACCTCCTTGGATTAAATCATTCTTGCCCCAACAAGTCAAGACCTCGTTGGTTCCTAGGCTAGAGGCCCTTCAAGGAGGCAGCACAGAGGATGAGGTCTCTCCCCCACCTCCTTACACCCCCAATCCTTGTGCAGCCATCCCCTTGTGGGATGGTGATGGCTGTACACAGCTTTTACAGGCACCCTTCATGGCAGAGGAGAAAAATCAGATGCAGACCGGAACTCAAAAGCTGGTTCTGGTTCAGGGCAGCGCCACAGAAGAATCCACAGCCAATCAGGCTATTGCAGATGAAGCCGCTCCCCTAATCTGCCCAGTGTGAGATTGTAATATGGCTGAAGGTAAGGTGAGCCCCCCTGTAGTCTGTCACCAGTCTCTTTTGGGGGTTCCTAATGCATCCACAAGATGGCCTGCAAATTTGAGCAGGGTCTGTAGCACAGGGCAGAGAATGGATACGGATGCAGTGTTAGTGAAGGTGGCTCAGGAAGAATATGAGAGGGAGAGTGCAGAGGAAAGGAGAATCAAAGGAAAACAACTTGGGAATCAGAATATCACTATCATACTACTGGCTGCTACACAGAGCCCAGAAATTAGTCTGTATGTTAACAACCTGCTGAATGCAGCCACAGATCGAGAAACTTGCCTGGCAGGGACTGAGCATCTATTGCAGACTTTGGTCCAAATCTGCAAGCAACAGGTAACTTACCTGGGATACATCCTGAAGGAAGGGCAGTGGTGGCTCTCAGATGCAAGGAAAGTGACAGTACTTCAAATCCCCACATCTATTACCTCCAGGCAAGTGAGAGAGTTCCTGGACTCAGCGAGGTTCTGTCATCTGTGGATCCCAGGATTTGCAGAATTGGACAAATCTTTATATGAGGCCACCAAAGAAGGGCAGGACTTCACCTGGACTGAGGACCACTAGCTAGCCTTTGACAAACTCAAGCAGAGTCTACTTTCATCCCCAGCACTGGGTCTGCCAGATGTGACTGAGCCATTATACTTATACATATATGACAGCAAGGGAGTCAAAGGAGTCCTAACCCAAACACTGGCAGCTGGATGGCCATCTTGCTTCCACATAATAGTGGCTGTTGCACAGCTGGTTAAAGATGCTGACAAGTTGACCTTGGAACAGACTCTCATCATAACCACCCCCCACACGCATGCACTTGAAGGAGTTCTTAAGCAGCCCTCTGATTGGTAGCTATGAAATGCCAGAATGACTCAGTACCAGATAATGTTGCTTAACCCTGCCAGAATAACCTTCCAGGTGCCCTCAGCTCTGAATCCAGCTACTCTACTTCCTGATCCGGATTTGGAGGCACTACTGAACAGCTGTTTTGGGATCCCGGCCCAGGCACACAGCATTAGGCCAGACTTGCAAGACATCCCATTGCCCACTGCAGAAGCTATCTGATATACAGATGGCATCAGCTCATGCAGGACAGCCTGAGGTATGGGGGAGCTGCAGAAGAGGTAGTATGGGCAGACCCAATGCCACCTGGGACATCTGCCCAATGGGTGGAGCTGATAGCCCTCCCTAAAGCTCCATGGTTACCCAAAAAGCTGACCATTGTCCATTGCCAAGGGCACCAGAGAGGGGATGGACCTGTCCTCAGGGAAAACAGACTGGCAGGTGAAACCACCTGACAGGTGGCATTCCTGACTGATGTAGTTTTTGCACGCGTGCTAGTGGACCATGGGGCACCTGGGTATGCTAAGGAAGATCTTTCCTGGATTGAAACTCTCCCCATGACCCAGGGCACAGATGGGTGGTGGAGAGCTACAGGTAGTAAAATCATCTTGCCTGAGCATCTGGGAAAGAGACTGTGTACCAAGATCTGCCGATCCCATCACAGGGGAACACAGAGAATGCAGGACTTTCTTATAAACATTGTTACCAACTGCAAAGCTTGCCAGCTCACCAGTGCTGTTGTTAACCCTGGAAATCCTGGGTTAATTCAGGGAAAAGAAGTCTGGAGCCTACTGGGAAGTGGGCTATACTGAGATAAAAACCTGCCCAGTATGGTTACAAGTATCTGCTAGTTTTGTTAGACACTTTTTCAGGATGGACAGAAGCCTTTCCCACCAAACATGAAACAGCACAGGTAATGGCAAAAAAGTTACTTGAAGATATCCTGTACAGGTATGGATATCCAACCATGATGGTGTCAGACAATGGACCACTTTTTGTGTCCCAGGTAGGTCAAAGTTTAGCCATCTTTCTGGGGATTGATTGAAAATTATATTGTGTGTATGGGCCCCACAGTTCAGGACAAGTAGACAGGATAAGCTGTACTCTAAAATGGGGCCTAATTAAATTGACCTTGGAAGTTGGCACAGACTGGGTGGCTCCCTTTGCCTTATATGGGACCAGGAATCCCCCTTATCAGATGAAGCTAACCCCATTTAAATTTATGTTTGGCATCCCTAACCTTCAGGTGGATTTGCTGGCAGAAGTAGATGACCAAGATCTTTTCAATGCTACACAAGGAGCCTGGTAGACACACAAGGAAGTGTGGCCCAAGCTCAGGGCCCTCTATGAATCTGGTATTCCCCCTGAAAGGTTTCAACCAAGAGATTGGGTCCACCTTAAGGGATATCACCTAGGGTCCTTGGAACCTGCCAGGCCAGCAGACCCCTATATACTCAAGGAAGATTTCCAGAGTGAAGGATGGGAAGATCCAGACAACCCCCTCCAAGTGGTAGTGTGGCTCCTACTGATGATTTTTCCTGCAGGGACTGAGGCCTCAGGAAGTACATGGACTCCTTGGACTCTGACCTGGATGGACCTAGAGACAGGAGCATTCCATGATTGGAGCTCTCAGGAACCAGTCAGAAGGGGAAATGTAAGGACCTGAATTCATTGACACGTTGATACCTGGGGTTAGGGCCCAGGTCTGTGAGTGAATTTCTCCAGCAGCCAATGGATTCAAAGGTTGGATTCGCACCAGAAAACTCCAATGACTGCTGTACCTTACCCCTTTGCCCAACCCTAGAATGCTATGGTATATCCCATCTTGATTATGTAGGTTTTTCTTTAAAGACCCCCACCCATTGGGGCAGTGGCCCTTAGCCCTTCTGCTGCTCTGGAGCTAGGTTTTCAACCCAGGTTCCCTGTATAGAACAAGAAAATCCTCACTCTTCACAGCGTGTCCAGCCTCCCTGGTGGCAAGTGTGGAAATTCTTACACGTGGGCATAACATAACCCTTATAAAAGAGACTTAGAAAGGCTAAATATTGGATTTTTAAAAAGACTTAATATAGGCAACAAACAGGAGTTATGAAAGACTATATAAATTTTCTACTCCCATGAATTTTTTGTTTCTGGTGGTAGTTAAGTATATAAAAATGTATTCAATAGTGAAAGTAGAAAATTCAGTGTAAAGTTTCTGTTCCAAATGGCTACTCCAACTGTACAGATGTTCAATGAGTTGTGTAGTCTTTGTGTCTGGCTCGTTTCATTGTGTGATTTTTTTTTATTTTCAGTGATTTATTATAATAAAGTGTAAAAATAAAATAAACAAATTAAATTAAAAAAAAACTCTGAGGGGCACAGGAGTACTCACCCCTAGAGCAGCTGAGTTTCAGTGCAGGAAGATGGCCTATTGGAAGGCCAACTATTGGAATATGTTCAGCCACCACCCAGCACCATCCACTATCACACTGACGGTTCCTCAGCTTAAGCTTTTACCACTTGAGCCTGAGACAGTCCCTTCCAAAGAGGATGAGGCAAAGAGGCACCACTAAGGACTGGACATCGGGAAATACTGAGGCAAGAAGTTGCGAGCAAGCCCCCTCAAACAGGCACATGGAACCACTGTATCTCTGTCCTGCAGGCTCCATAAAGTGGGACACATAGGAGGTAACCATAGGCCATCAGCTGAAAGCCTCCTGGAGTATACGATACTGTCAACTCCCAGCTCAGGCAGGAGGCTCAGCTAGCCAGAAACACTTCTAACACATCACCAACCTCTCCTAAGCTCTCAGATGTGGCGATGATGAAATCTCACACGCTTGTCCCCCAGCACTGAAATGTGTTTATGCTCCTGAATTTAAGGTTTGTAATGGGTTTTGCTCACGGGAATGATTATTTTAGTGCTGACTTTCAAAAGGCAATTGATAAGTTTACACAGCCAAAAGAGCCCTGGCAATTATCTTCAAATTCAGACTCCGTGAAGAGCAAACCAGATCACTTAAGACCCCCTGAATCCATTCCGAGGCCAAGATTATCCAAACTGACAAGCTAAAACTGAGATAATTTATGCTGTGATGAGGCTTATGAAGTCAAGATGCCGGTCTGCATGGCTGCTACCGGGCGCTCCCACATTCCCCTTCCTGTTTTCTTCCTTCCAACTCCTTTCCTCCCCTACTTTCTTTCCCAACAGAGTTGGCAGGGAATGAGTTGTTCAGAATGTCCTTGGCCTGAAAACTTGCTGGAATCATGTGTAATTTTTTTCATATAAAGCTTTGAATCATCTGTGATAACACAAAGATCACAATGTCAGGGTTCAAGATGGTGGTCATGGGTTTTAATAGCATCTCTTGGCTGGGTTTTGGAGAAACCCCACCAGTGAGCAGAGAAACTTATCACAGAATGGCTACACCTCTGCCAAGCTCCCCAGCTGATCCCTACCCATTCTGTCAGGTGATTTCTGGACTTAGACCTTTGCACTGAGTGTCCGTGAGAAGAAGATGAGCCACCAATGTGCTTGGCTTGCTTCAGCTCTTCCTTCCTGGATATCCTCTGCGATCTCTAGGCAGAGTCTCTCAGGTTGATGTCCTAGGTTCCAGCCTCCAAAGTCTTCATCCATCAGCTTGGAGGCAATCAACCTGCAGCTGCCTAGGAGGAAAGGAGCCCACGCTCTACTTAGAGATACTCTCACATTGATTTGCTCATTGCCATCTAAAATGAAAGAAAAGGAATACAAAGGATCTGCCAACCAAGACTGGGAAGACTGGAAGAGGGTGGGAGGATGGTATCAATGGGGGAGAGAGAAAGGCTGTGGCTTTGGAAGGGCAGAGGTAGATGAGTCTTCTTGTCTGAAGAGGAGTTGCACAGATGGATAGCACACCTTATCCAGCAGAGGGCAGTGGAGAGACTTAAACCCTAAGGTACCAGCTGATTAAGAAGTAGAGCTAAGACACAGAGCTGAAAACTGGGGAGTGACTGGAAATCTCTACCAAGGGTTAAGTCTTCCAGGCTACACCACACTCATCCTGGACAGCCAGGCAGCCATTTACCCTTACAAGAGACAGAACATTTGTCTCTGGGGATGACACATAGGGAGATGTCTGCTCAGGGGGTCAGGGGCCAAGTGAATAACTGCAAACTTCAAAGAAAGTAGAGGCCTATTGACTGACTGGGACACCCAGGCCCTTCCCTGACCTCCTTCTGAGGCAGCCAGCAATACAGGTGTCCTAGAAGAATATAGGAAGAAAGTCTCTACAGAAGAGTAACTCCTCCCAAAGATTGCTCTCCATTTACTGGAGTCTGATGGCTACCTTGTAAGGCTGGTTGAGCCACTGATGATGAGATAATGAAATAAGCAGGTAAGTGAGCCTTTCCCCAATGCTGATACTCACAGGGCTTCCAACAAGTGTTTGTTTCATGTTATGGCACAAAATAAAACAAGACATACATTGAAAAGGGCAAGGAGAGTTCAGGGGAAAAAAAAATCAGCATCCCCTGTGTGCTAGAGCCATCACAAGGCTGAGGAACTCATAGACATGGACTGTGTAGAAGTAAAAACAGATGCAGTCACTAACCTCAGAAAGACAAAAGGCCGTCATGCTACCCCCCCACACCCTGCTCCACTGAGAAGAGTGTCTACATGGTCATCACAGCATGGACACTGTGATGACATCACTACTTTGGGAAGGTAAGGAGAAGTGCTGTCAGACATAAGTAATCCATCCATGTGAGATGGATGAAGAGTACACCACAGAGGTAAAACTCATGGAGGAAAAGATCCCAAGAAAGATTTTTCAAGAATGGAAGGAAAAGGACTGTTAGGGGGACTTCTGGTTCTCAATATTGAGTAATCCTCAATGACTCTGAATTATGAAAGTACATTTTAGAGTAAACTCCAACACCATTGCATCCCACCTGTGTAAGAATGGACCCCAAGCTTCCTTATCATGATGATCTCCAAACATACACCATGAAGGAAGTGCCCCCTTCACCCTGTTCAAATTTGCCTAAAACATTGCTCCAAGGGATTTACTATCAGTTTCTAGGGATAACCGTTCAAATTTTCTTCTGTTTTTTGTTTTCTTAGGTGGTAGGGCCAAGGGACATTCAGTTGAATGTATATGAAGGTTGAAACAAAAGCAAGACACTGATTCCACCCACACTCCTGCCTACAACCCTGGCCACACTCATGCCTAACTGTTCAGAATACACTCAAAGGGAAGTGTCCAACCTGAGAATAGAGCCTCTTCTAACAGCCAAGCAGAACTGAAGCTCAACATGTGGGTGCAGGTAGATGATGTCTGTGTGAGACAGAGCTGGTTGTTTGGAGACAGAAGACAGTGGGTGCTAGTTTACCCCCTCCTTCTCATCCTTCGCCCTTGACATGTCAGTCAAGAAAGTAACTCTGGAAGGCCCACCCAGTTCCAGCTTTTGTGGTACCCAATGCACGCCAATATTTGCATCCACTGAGGGACTGTGCCTCACTGAAGCATCTTTGGGATTCAGAGGTCCAGAAAAAGGCAGTGCTACCCAAGAAAACAGAGAGGAGAGTGCAGAAAGAATTCTTCAATGGGTTTTCAAAGAAAAAAACTATCAAGGGAACAAAACGATTGCAGGCTTTATCAGCAGAGGCTTGGTGGGACGGAGCTGGAAAGCTGGCTCAGCAGTTATGTGCACTTGTTGCTCTTGCAGAGGACCCAAGATCAGTTCCCAGCACCCACACTGGGTACCTCCCAACCACCTATAAATACGGTTCCAGGTGATCTGACGCCTTCTCTTGGCCTCTGTAGACACACAGGTGTACACATAAAAGTATATATAAGTAAATGTTTTTTAAAAAAATAGGCAGCACATTCTAAAAGGCCAGCAAGCAATGCCTACTCATCTTCTCCCCAACAGTCATAAGCTGAATGAAGAAAGAATGAAACTTCATAAAGCAATGAATGAAGCTGAGCAACACTGTGCAGGGAGGAGCAGCCAAAGGCTCTGCTCCTTCCTGATGACAGAAAGGAGGCAGAAGCTCCAGCCTTCTCCCCAACATTCTCTACTTAATTATTTAATTATATCTCCTTATTCTTTTTTTTCCCCAGGTATAAAATTCCTAGCTTCAAGCTTTTGTCATCCCCAACCCCTTTGGTAGAATGAGTCAGGGCAAACAGAGAATAATTTAATTTGTATAGCCAAAAAAAAAAAATCTAAAGAGATAAAAACTAAAAGACATAAAAATAAATTATAAGTAGCAACCATTAAAGGCCCTTCAGAAGGATAACATGATTTCAATTTTCCTGTGTCTCACTCGCTTCTCCCTGCTTCCTCTCCGGAATACGCCTGCATGTCTATGTATTTATACAGGGTTTTTTTTTTATTATTTAGTTAATATGAATTACAGGCCTCACGCATCCTTCCTTCTAAGTCCAAAATGAGGAAGCCTTTTCTTTTCTCTTGCTCTGCTTTTTTCTTCTCACCCCCTCACTACCACGATTTACATTCTCAATGTAATGTATTAAAAAGTTGACAGGGACGAGCGGATTCACACGATGTCTGCTAAGAAACCCAATTTCCATGATGAATTGCCCGGAGCCCCTGAATCACAAACCATTTTTTCTGCTGCTCAGAAGTTGAGGGTTTTTTTCCTTTTTTTTTTTTTTTTTTTTTTTAAATCTTCTTAAAGCCTCTCTCCTAATCTTTGGCTAGAAGAGATGGGTGAAAGGATTTTTTTTTTCCCCTAAACTAAGGAAAGCATTAGCATCTTGGCTGTTGTGCATCAAATTTGAAAATGCAAGGTTTGTAATATTTCAAATCAGCCATGGTCTAAAGCCCTTGATAAGTGAGTATGCAATCTCTCTCTACATATCTCTCTCTATCTCTCTCCCCCTCCTCCCTCCTCCCTCTCCCTCCTCCCTCCTCTCTCCCTCCTCCCTCCTCTCTTATGCAACCCCAGTTTTGGCATGAGTCATAAGGATGAGCTTGGAGAGACAAGAAAAGTTTAGACTAGAGAGATCTTCACAGATCTGCTCCTCTCCTTCTGGAAGCCATAGAACTCCTACTGAAATGGCAACTTTTCTGGAGTTGGCTAGGTCTGTAAGTGAGGGGCCAAATACAGCAGCAACACCCTAACCCCGTGGCTGGGCTATGCCTGATACTACATCAAGCAGTAGTGTGTGTTCCCTTCCCCAGGAGATGTCACCATGGATTGCCCATCATCTGGGAGTTTGAGGGATAACCAACCTTTTCACAGACACTTGGAAATTTGGGGGTTCCCTAACTCGCTGCAGCTTCGGCTGACTATCCAGTGTACATGTATTCACTGTCACAAGCTAACAGGGTGCCACTTCCACTTAGGAAGAACTAACTTAGAGGTCTGTCTAAATACCCTGCGTCTCCTATAATTCTTATCTTAGCAGATCAAACACTGATAAAGCAATTAATTTTTTTAAAGAATTAATGTAGTAAACACTAAGAAAGCAGGGAGACTGGAAAACACCAAAGCACCTGCAGTGCCCACTAGACTCCAAGCCTCTCCAAAGTATTCACAGCCATTGTTGGACTACCCCATCTCCATCAGATGCCAGATACAGCCAGAGAAACTCAGCCCAGACATGCGGCTCCTCTATCGTATGAAAACTGTGCCCTACAGAAGGGAGAGGCCACCACCTAGTCGAAGCAACAGTACCCAGCTGTCCAGACCCAACAAGAAGGTGCATTGCAACTGTAGAAAGGATAGTTTGAAGGATCCACAGCAAAGAGCATGCCAGGGTGGAATCCAGATCAACAAAGACAGAACAAACCATCTTTGAAATTTTGAAAAACTGGTAACAGAACAGAAAAATCCAAATGTAAGTCAATTTGGAAAAATGTTTAAATTTACTCAGCTTCAATCATTGGAAACCACCCCCCCCTCAAAAAAAAAAAAAAAACCTACAGAAGGGCATAAAGAACCTGGAAGAGCAGAGTGAAGAATTCCTCAGTTATCATTTCAAATAAAAACAAAACAAAATTTACACAAATGGCAGGTCAATTTCTCCTGTACCAAGTCCAGAATCCACATTCCTACTGAAACCACGTAACCTCATCACAGTGTGGTGAACATTCACTGAAGTCCCCAGTCATACTGCTTTGTATAGGTGTGCTCAAGACAGGGAAAATTATTTTTAGTTAAAAAGCCATCAAACATTTTATTCTTTCAAATATATATATAAATATATATGGTGTGTGTAACATCAAATGCTTTATCATCAGTATTTACAATTCTTCATAAAAAGAACATCAGCTACTACTGTGAACAAAAAGATTAGTTACACTTACTCAAGAGATCAAGTACTTCATTGGGGGTGGGGAGGTTGGTGTTGGAATCTAAAAACCAAGAAGACTCCAAAAACCTGCTTAAAGGTTGAAGATATGAGCCAGTTCCATAGCCCATGTTATCTCCATCTGGCCATTGTGTCCTTTATCAACTGTTCTACTTAGAAGCCCCGGAGTCAGCAAAGTCCACTGAGCTGAGAATCCACACCTATAATGATAACCTTGCTGGGACACAACTCAGTTGCAAGTGAAAGCAGGGGGCACAGAAAGGCTTTTGTGAATGCTGGGCACAGGAACACAAAGATCTGGATGCTCACCATCCAAGCAAGCAATGCAGAAACTGAGCTCCAAGCCACCAACACTAAAATGTTATAATGTTACATCTAAGTTAGTTTTTTATTCTGCCTAAAAAAGCAAAGGGATCAAGCCCAGGGCCTCACTGATGGTGAACACAGAGAAAATCAATCTTAAGTGAAAGTACAAACAAAATACATAAGGAAGGGGATGAAGAGGCAACAAACTAACTACTGTCTGGTCCCTTTCTTGTTTCTACAGAAGTCCTGAGACAGAACCAGAAGGAAAGTGAGAATAACAGACTGTTTTCCAGGGAGATTCCAGGGAATTTCCTGTATAAAGAAACTAAGGGGAATGACACCAAAGAATGGTGCAGATGTGCTCAGTTTCCTTGCTTCCACACAGAAAACAGCAAGCCAAGCTGATTCAAACCAGATAAGGCCTATTTTCCAGCCAAAGGAACAAATGGAAAAAACATTCACTCGGTTTTTGGTCCTGATTCTGACCTGTAGTCTTAAGGTTCTGCCCTGACAACAACTCCCAAATACCCAGCAGCTGCTTCCCAAATAATTGGCTCAGAGGCTTAATATTATAGTAACTGTTGGGCCAGTAGCTCAAGCATATTACTAACTAGCTCTTAGGTTTAAATTAACCTATAATCCTTATTTATGTTTAGCCACATGCCTTGGTACCTTTCCTCAGTCCAGCATTCTCATCTTGCTTCCTCTGTATCTGGCTGGCAACTATATCTCTTCCTTTCCTCTTCCCAGAGTTCTCCTAGTCTTGTTGCCCCACCTATACTTCCTGCGTGGCTACTGGTCAATCAGAGTTTTATTAAGTCAATATGAGTGACAAATTTTGACAGTTATACAAGAGCATTATCCCATAGCACTGACCTGGTGACAATAAATACTCAAAGGATGGCCAACAGTAAAGACGAGACTCCATCTCAGAGACCTCAGAAACTCAATGAGTGTGACAATATAGATGTCCTTCAGCCCATCTTTTCCACTAGGAAAAGAAAATTATTGAAGTGACATAAAGAAAGGAAAGAGTCTGGGTCCAAGGCTAATTTTAATAAAAAGAGAGCTGAAATTTTTTTATTTCTTTGTTGTGGAATAGAACATTTGTTTAACTATATAAAGATGTGTTACATTTGTTTGTGTTGCAGAATCATTGTTTAACTATGTAAAGATGTGCTGCTGTTTCACCTTGCCTGCCTAATGCACCTGATTGGTCTAATAAAAAGCTGACTGGCCACTATCTAGGCAGAGGAGAGATGGGTGCGGCTAGTGGACAGAGACAAAAGGGGATCCAGCCAGCCAGGAGACGGACAGAAAGACAGACAAGGAGGAAGTAAGAAAGCAAGATCAATGAGGTAAACAAGCCTCAGGGCAGCTCATAGATTAACAGAAATAGATCAATTTAAGTTTAAAAAGCTAGCTAGAAACAGGCCTAAGCTAAGGCTGAGAATTCATACTTAATAATAAGCCACCAAGTCATGATTTAGGGGCTGGTGGTCCAATAAAGCCAGCTACATTTTTCAAAAAGATAGAATTTATAGTTCACCAGTACCTTCCCTCCTGGATTTGTTTAAGATCATATAGCAGAATCAGATTTGGGGATTTCATTCACTACACTGAAAAATGCTGCTGAAAGTTAAAAAGAAAATTTAAATAATCTGTTGTCAACATTTTTTTCTTCCCTTTCAACTTCTGTATTTAGCTTTTTGACTTTAACATAATATGCTTTTCAAAAATAATAAGGATCTTTAAATTCTAATAAGTAGATAGGTGATTCCTGAGGTTCTTTACCAACTATGCTTAAGGAATCATATGTAATATTTTATGTGAAATGGTGTTTTGCCTGCATATATAACTGTGTAAGGGTGTCAGATCTTGGAATTACAGACAGTTGCTAGCTGCCATGTGGATGCTGAGAATTGAACTCAGATCTCCTTTGAACTCAGATCTTCTGGAAGAATAGTCAGTGCTCTTAACCACTGAGCCATCTCTCTAGCCCATAAATATTAATAATGGTGATATTTACAGTTTTTACAGGATTAAGTAGTTGTTACAAAGTCATTCAAAAATAAAGATATGTGTAGATGTAAAAAATAAGACACAAGGCAATTTCAGTCAAAAATTATTCCTACAAGTAAAAACTAAGTCTTCATAAAGACAAAATATTCAATTTGTGACTAAATTAATTAATATTAAATATATGCACATTTAGTAACTTGGTTTAACATATAACACAAAGACTCAGATCATACATGAAAAACAAAACCACAGCCTACACGAACTTCAGCATCTTGCTCAAGGATTGACAAGATCCAATGATAATAATCAGAGATAAAGGATTTAAAAAATACTATTAACCAAATGGACTAGAGAACACTGCCTGACAACCACAGAACATGTTGCATTTCTGTAAACACATTTACAAGGGAAAGATGATCAGAATTCATCCCTGTATGATGTACACTCAATCCGGAAACTATGTTGAAGTATCAATGCATAGATTCCCAAATATCTAAAAGTTAACATAGAGATGTTGCTAGCTGGACAGCACAGAAGAAATATGATGGAAATGACAAAATAAGAAAAGAAAAAACTTAAATCCAAACAATGAAAACATGACATGCTGCAGCCTCACCCTTAAAATTGACTAATTCATAAGGAAGAGATGGATCATCAAAGAACCCCATAAAGGTGCTAGGAAAAGGAAGAGAACAGGACAGGGAAGAGTAAGAGCCAGTGATGGGGAAGACAGACTCAACACACCAGAAACAAATTCACACAGCATGGGCAGCTCCACACAGGACTGAGAAGAAAACTCCTTTACATCCTGAAAATAACAGATAAAATGGTGAATGACTGAATGTCTGTGTGCTTGAAACTATAAGTGGAATGGGCAAAGTGGTATACCTGTCATATGTGACACCCAAAGTAAACATTTTAATACCACCATCTAGGTAATAAACTATTTTAATAATTATCAATAATCAAACCTATAATACTAATTACCAAATAGAAAGGTAGTGACATTTTTAACTAAACTTCATACTCTAAGCAGATACCAAAATATTATAATATTATAATAAATATTACAGAATGAAGATTGAAAAAAGCAAGAGATTCATCCATCAGTGTTTTTACAGACTGTGTTTTATAAGGAAAATACATATATACTGATCTACCACAAAAATAATATAAATATTATTGTTCCTGTTTTTGAGACTAAACTGCATATCTATTAGTGACCCCATCACAATCCATCTTCACAGACCATATAGACAGATTTGTCAATTCTTAGAGAAACTGAGAAATAAAAATACTTTGTCTTTATTTCAACTTAAAAAAATATTTTTCCACATTAAAAAAAACCGACATTTCATGTAGCTAAGAGAAGTCTCAAACACAATGTTAAGTATGGCTGTGATTTATAAAATATTCGCCTCAACAAATTCCAAAAATTGCAATACCACCCATCCTTCTGTTCCTTCCAGGCCAGTTCTTGCAACATCCAGTCATCTCTGCAGATGTTCAAAAGCTCCAAATGGTCATACAGAAGGACAGAGCTTATGCAAACCATGTTCTCTCTGTTCTTTTTCACTCAGTAATGTGGTCACTGTTAATTTCTGATCTACCACTTTCACTGGATAGAAGGTGGAATATTGGTGAGTTGGGAGCATAAGACAACACCTGCCAGAACTGACAAACTCTAGAAAGCCCAACTCTTACAGAAGTGTGGCACTGAGTCCACATGCATCAGAGCTAGCTGTACATGTCAAAATTCTTCCAATTAACCTTCACATACAATGCTATTTTTAGGGCCAGTGGGGTGGCTCAGTGGGAAAAAAGTGTCCACCACACAAGCCTGAGGGTCCCTGGAAAGCTTGGAGGAAAGAAAGAACCAACCCCCGGAAGTTTTTCTTTGACCTCCATATGCATGCTGTGGTAGTCACATGCACACACACACACAGACACACACACACAGACACCCCAATAATAATAATAATAATCTAAAAATACCATGTTTTAACTCTTAGAATTACAAACTTGGACTTCCAATATGGAGAATCCTCAAGATGCTAAAAGTATATTTACCCTGTGATTTAACTATACTATCCCTTGGTATATGCCTAAAGAACTAAATTTTCTACATTTGAGCTACTTGCTCAGCCATGTTTATTGACAATCTGTTCACAATCACATGGAAATAGAAACAGCCTAATGCTGGGTATGGTAGTACACCTTTAATCCAAGTACAAGGAAGGCAGAGGCAGGTGGATCTCTGTGAGTTAAAGGCCAGCCTGGTCTACAAATCAAATTGTATATTGAGAAACCTTATCTCAAAAAGAAAAGAAACAGCCTACATGTTAGATGGAACTGGAGAATATTATACTCAGAGAGATGACCTGGACCAGAAAGACAGACACTGTACATTCTCTCTTATTTGTGGATACTGACTCAAAGATTAAGGTCTGAGTTTATAGTAGTAGAAGCCAGGAAAATAGGAAGGGACATTGGGAAAGAGGAAAAATATGAGCCCAAGAAAGAAAAATAACAGAATACAGGAACTAAAGGAGAAAGCGGAAGTTGGGGGAGGGGCTTCACTGGAGAGGTGAGAGGCCGGTTAAACCAGAGGGAGAAGGAATAAATAAATAACACTAAAGATATTTGAAAATCTGTCATTTTATAAGTTTATGTCTAAACACTAGAACAGTGGTTCTCAACCTTCTAATGCTACAACCCTTTAATACAGTTCCTCATTTCGAGAGATCCCAACCATAAAGTTATTTTGTTGCTACTTTATAACTGTAATTGTGCTACTGTTGTGAACTGTAATGTAAATATCTGATATTCAGGATATCTGATATGTAGCCCCTGTGAAAGCATCATTCCACCCCAAATGGGGTTGGGATCTACAAGTTGAAAACCTATGCACTAGACAGAGAGAGGGAGGGAGGGAGAGAGGGAGGGAGGAGGGAGGGAGGAGGGAGGGAGGGAGGAAGAACAGGAAGGAAGGGAAGAAGGATGGAATAATAGAATTGTGATGCTGTTACTCTATATGGTAAGATAATGCTCCCTCCAGGAGCTATAGACTGTGTAACAAAACCTCAGTGCCAGGCATAGATTAACTTTCTTCAAGATGTTGGTCTGAAGGGGTCCAAGAAATACCCCAAACAAAATAGTCTCTTTCCATTTCTCTTCATTGCCTGCCAGAACCTGAAGGTAAGACCCTATTACTGAAGACACCACAAACTTCAATCATAGGACTTGAGAAAGTCAAGCTGCTTCTGACCTGGAAGTCTCTTCCCTGAGGTCTAACACTCACAGTTTTGGAAGGTGCTGTGAAACTGCAAAGGGAAAAAAAGTTACCAACAGTCCTGTGGTGGTTTTAAAGAAAATACCTCCCAAAAGAGGTGGAACTATTAGGAGGTGTGGCCTTGTGGAGGAAGTGTGACACTGCGGGAGTGGGATTTGAGGCTTCCTATGCTCAGGATACACCCCAATGTCTCAGACAACTTCCTGTTGCTTACAGGATATAACACTTTCCACTCCAGCACCATGTCTACCTGTACGCTGCCATGCTCCCTGTCATGATCATAATGAACTATGATCATATCTGAACCTATAAGCAAGCTACCCTAGTTAAATGTTTTCCTTATGAGTTGCCCTGGTTATGGTGTCTCCTCACAGAAGTAAAAATCCAAACTAAGACAACTCCTGTAAGTCTTGAGAACCAGCAGGAGATCACAATGGCACAATATAGGCACTTATTATTTAGGGGCAGTCAACAGCTATCTAACTGGAGTTGAAGCCTGATCAGTTGTTGGGAACTTGTTCCTGGTGCTATAAGCCTAGCTAAGAATCTGACTGGAAAGGTTATAGGCACTAGAAGAAACCATATTATGAAAGTAATAGAGTTTCTGACTGGCTTTTTAAATAGTTTCCTTTATGTATATACGTCACTCTCACCTCTCAACAAAGAAGATTGGTTTTGAAGGAGATGGAGACTGTTGAGAGCTCCATAACCAATCAAAATTTAGAAACTAAGTGACCATGAAGTTCCCACCTCTAAATAGGATGCCTACAATACATCCCCTACCACACCTATGACTCAAGTAACATCTCAGCAGACAGGGCAGAAAGGACCAGGACAACTACTGCATGATAGTTTCTTCTGAACAGGATGGGGATGTTACTACCATGAAATCTCGGCAATATGGTTGCCTTTACAAGACCAGCCAACTGACAAGCCAATGTGAATTCAGGAAAATTTCAAAAGACTCCACCCCTAGATGAAAAGTGATAATCAGTGGATGCTGAAGGAGGAGGAAAAAATAATGTTTATGGCTTTCTTTTCTTGTTTGAACCCAACCCTAAGGGATGAGCCCTAAATACATGCAAATAGGGAAACATTTATTAGACTAAGTAGGATTGGGGTTGTATGTGTGTAAGAAAACCAAATATAGAAAAAGAGGTTATAAATTTGATGAAATGAGTTGAAGAAGAGAGAGTGGTGGGAACAATGTAAGTATGGTGTACTCATGCATGAGATCCTCTAGTTAAAGTAAAAATGAAAACACTGTTTTGAAGAATGCATTACTTTGAAGGGCCAATTTAAAGTTTACATAGATACTACGAAAATACAACCAAAATGCCATTGTTTTAAAAACTTAACCAACAAAAATTTGAGCTGAGGGCAGGAATTTCTTATAATTGCTGCCATTTTATTTGATTGTATTGCTGTTTCAAATTCTTTATACACAAGACACTTCCTTATTGTATATATCCAGGATGCACAGTTCCAATAGCCTTGACTGCAATGTTTGTCAAAACTTATTCTGTGCACCAAAATATGCAAACAATCATTGCTATCAAAAACTTTAAATAACCCTAATGTCCATCAACAAGAGAATGCTCAAGTAGTGTAGGGTATAGTCCTGTGATGGAACACTATATGCCCAGCCTCCAGAACAGCACTCTCTGAAGAAGCAGGTCTCAATTTCTATCTAACATCCAGTCTGTGGCCTGAGAAATGGTAGGCAATCAAAACTTATGAATGAATGAATGAATGAATGAATGAGTGAATGAATGAATGAATAATGAGAGGTGTATTCTGAACCCTGGGAGCCTATCTGCTAAGCCTATCTAGGAGCCATTTTATCACTCCAAAGTCACTGTTGTGATCTATAATGTACATTTTTTTGTTTCATTCTTAAAGGCAATTTTATTTTTCTCATTTCCAAAAATCTTAAAGGATCTCCACTGAATACCCCAATACTAACAATATCCGAGTGGCTGATATATTGATCTGCTCTGAGGACTCCTAGCTGAATGGAACAAATAATAATGTCTATTATTTATTGAGTGAGTCTCTTTGCAGGCACCATTCTCTGAGCCCCACCACAGGTGACCATTCACAGTAATATAAAATGGGCACTAACACTATCCTCAGATAAGGGAAACTGAGGCACAAAAAGTGACTTTTCAAGCATGCATACTTGGTAAATGGTAGAATTAGATTCAAAGCCCCAGCTGTGGTGTGTCACACTGCATTAAATGCTCCAAGCTGAAAATGAGAGTAATTAATCGAAGCTCACACTGTGGATAGGTTGAGAGGCTGAGCTGCTTGCTCCAGGTTGCATGGCAAAGGAAGCCTGAGCTGATGGGCCCCACATGGGGCCTAGGAAGACAGGCTTCAGAAAGTCAGTGCCCATGTGGGCTTCAATAAAGAACCCTTCAGATCCCACCCTTTTCCTGTGCTGGGTAATCACAGGATTTACCTGAAGGAGCCAGGATTGTGTCTCTTGTGATCCTGGCTGGGGGCTCAGAGCACCCGTTGCTACTGGAGTCATCTATAATTAGAGGATTAGGCCATCTCACATTTGGGCTGACTGCAGGCATTCTTGACAAGCATCAGTCTTGTGGATGGATATGGATGTCTCTGTGGTTGTGGCTCCATGTAGAGAGGGACGGAACTTCAGAAAAACAGAATGGGGAAATAAGCTGCAGAGACCTTTCAGGCTTTCATTTCTGACTGCTCAGGTTTTATACCCCTTTTTAAACATTTCATGCACCAGAGATCTGTAGCCATCCCACTTTCTCCTCTCCATTCTGCAGACAGGCTGAAGCCCTCATCTCCACTGTCCTCCCCTCACTGGACTGGATTACCAGCCCAGGGACAATGGTAATTCTTACTCTGGGTTTGTCTGGCCACAGGGATTTCTTTCAAAGCCACTGTTCTTTTCATCAGCTCCTCTTTGGACATCGGCTTCTGAGCTGGGGTTGATGTATACATTCTGTATTCGCACAGCCTCTCTAAAGTCCCAAGAGGAACTGACCCTCAGATGCTCAGTCACCCATCAGTCTTTCTGGCTTCTCTTGGAATGTTATTGGAATGTTATTAAATTGTTGCATGCTTGTGGCAGAAACAGCAAGTGAAATAAAGCATACTAAAGAGAAACCAGACACCCTAGAGACAAACCCTGCTATTAGTGCCTGTATCCACAAAGTGCTTAAAATCCAATAGAAAAAAAAGGACTATTAATATATTCTAAGAGATTGTTTCTACTATTTGATAATTTTATGAGTCTTTGTTTTATCCAGAGAGAGTCAAGCACAGACAGAAAGCTCTTTAAATGCGGTTGGCTGCTGCTGTTTCTCCTCTGTGATAGACAGCGATATGTGGCGGCAGCAGGCAGATGGGAACAGAAGCAAGTGGCAACACCTAATATCCCAGTGTTCCTGTCCCGCACAGACCTCTGTCACTGAGATGTCCATTCTTTGGAATATCCAGTCCCTTTGCAGGTCTCCAGCCTCATGACCTCCTGTTCTTAGAAGCAGCCAGTGTCATGGTTCTCGTTTGAGACCCTTGGCTTTGATGACTTCACAGCTCTCTGGAACTCTCTGGACATCCACAACCTGCAGGTTCTCCTCTCTGGCTCCTACACTAACTCTGATCTCCTTCTTGGTCTCTATTTCTACTGCCCTGGCCACTCTAGAACAACTATTAAGGTGGACTTTCAGTTGTTGGTGGCTTCTGGAAGGACTAAGGATAACTAATAGCCTTTGATGGAGCATATTAGGGAGACTGAGCTCC
>PVIH01003524.1:0-159005 GCA_004025045.1 Sigmodon hispidus
GCCAAATAAGGAGTTGTTTATCAAAAGAGAGCACTCACCCATGGGGTGTGGAGGCCGGAAATCAGCACCATCTCTAGGGTGCAGCAGCAGGCAGCTCTCTACATCTCAAAGTTGTTTTTATTTGCATTTCTCTAATAGCTAAAGATGTTGAACACTTTTTCATGTGCCTTTCAGTCATTTGTAATTCTTCTGCTGAGAATTCCCTTTTTAGTTCTGAACCCCATTTTTAATTGGGTTATTTAAGGGTTTGGGGCTCTAATTACTTGAGTTCTCTATATTTTAGAGATCAATCCTCTGTCACTTGTAGGGTTGGTAAAAATCTTTTCCCATTCTGTAGGCTGTCGTTTTGTCTTATTGACTGTGTCCTTGGCCTTAGAGAAGCTTCTTAGTTTCAGTAGGTCCCACTTATAGATTATTGTTCTTAGTGTCTGTGCTATTGGTGTTATTTTTAGGAAGTGGTCACCTGTGTCAATGTGTTGGAGTGTAGATATTTTCACTAAAGAACTATTCTTCTGAAATGAGATTCTCTGTGGCTTTTAAGCTTGAAACCACAGAAGCATAGTTTTGAGTGTCTAAGACCCACGTAATTAAAAACCCTGTCAAGATTAGCTTGTCTGCCATTCCTTGGTTAAAGAGGCTTCTATAATACTTGTTATAGTCCTTTGTGGTCCTGCTGAGTATGGAATAAGTTTATAAATGACAGAGTTGTGTTATTCTCTCAGTTCTCCGGCCCAAGAGATTGATCCAAGAAACATATCATGTTGGTGATGGTAAGTTTCTGGGACATTCCATATGAGTGATACAATTCACAAATACAATTTACTTCCCCTACAACTTAAAATGAACCTAGAATGATTCTGCATTTCACAGACTCTCCAGAAACCAACACTGCTATGAGGATTCCTATGCAATTGGTTTATCGGAAAACAACTGCTATGGAAGACAAAGAGGACATGAGGAAACATGACAGAAAAAGAAAAGAAATCAGAAGAAAATAGTTACAATTTCTGAAAGTCTGTTTTGTTCCAATCCCATAGTCAATCTCCAGAGTACAAAAGTTATTTCAACATGGGGCATGGAGACAAGGCTTTCCTAGTTCTGCCCACAAGCAATATAAATTTGAGCCTCCCCAAAGTAATATAAATGTCCAGGTTCTTACCTACCAGGGAAGCAAATCTACTAGCCTAAGAAGAAGCCACTAAAGAAGTCATAGGTGCTAATCAGGGGAGGTACACATTGAGAATGGGTGTTGAGCATAGCAAACTGGCTGAAGTGATATGAGGGTAGTGAGGCAGGAAGTGTATAGCCTGAACCACTAACCTGCTATGCCCCTTTGCTGTGGAAGGCATCAGAATTCAATGGTACTGAGAAACTCCTACTATGACCTCATTTTACAAAAAATTAATGGATAAAGACTTTGTCACAGTTAATACTCTGTATGTATCCCTCTTATATGTAGATGGAATGACAACGAGAGGACAATACCAGACATCTATATTTCCATTACCATCCATTATCTTCAAGGGTCTCATTTGTCCACATGCCAGCCAAATATGGTTCAGAACTTCAGCTAAGAATGCATTTGCATCTTTTTCTAGCCCTCTCCTCTGAGTGATACCATTCTCCATACTAGAATTGCATACTGATATTTTGGTTTGTTTTTTTTGAGACAAGTTTTCTCTGCATAACAGCCCTAGCTGTCCTGGAAGCCACTGTGTAGACCAGTCTGGCCTCAAACTCAGAGACATCCATGTGCCTCTGCCTCCCAAGTGCTGGAATTAAAAGAATATGCCATCACTGCCTGATTTTTAATAGCTCCAAACAAGTAAGTAAAAGTTAAACTACAAGCCAGAACCTGAACAGCTGCAACATGGCTGCTTACGGGCTTGTCATCCAATCTGAAATCACCTAAAAATTGGTGTTGCATAAACAGCAAACTGGTTTCCATGTACTTGTAATTTTCTAAAAGAAACTATATAAAGCATTCAAAGTTTAGCTCTAACTTATTCATCTGTTATGTTCAAGAGACTCTCTGATACCAGGCACTGTTATGAAATAAGATTGTATCATCATTTTTCTCCAACACACACACATACACACACACTTACAGAACCTCCTCTTCACCCCACCTGTCTCCTCCACAAAACTCTTTAGCTCACTGAAAACCTTGCCCACAGCCCACCCAAAAAGTGCTATCTCACTACATCTTACGTTCTTTCCACACACAAATTGGAACTATACTTGACTGGGGCTCATTTTGTGTTCACAGATATATCTGGCAATATTTGGATACATTTTCAGACACTTGCTGAGATCTACCTCAGAGGTTATTCATTTCCTAGCACTTTCAGTTTTCTCTGTAAAAAGAACAAATTGCCATTCCTAAGGTAGAGAACTGTGGATGCTTATGGAAGGATCCCACAGCATGATTTAGGATGGTGAATGGGTGCCCATCAACAACAAAAACTGAACTTGCTCCTCAAACCTCCATGGGACTGTACCGTCAGTTACATTTTTTTTTTTTTTGAGACTTATGCCTTAGCCAAAACCATCCTTCTAATTGTGAACACAGTAGACATTCTAGATGACAAAGTGATAGGTTTTAGTTGAAACGTAGTTGAAAGCATTATCAGTAACTATGTGTGCTAGCTCTGTATCAGTGTAAATCCCCTTGAAGTCATCCCCAACAAATAAATATCTAGTCTTTGCTTTAATCCATCCCAGTACCAAGTAATTTATCCCAATCTCAAGGATCATATTCCATTTCCAAACAGTGTGATTTAGAGGAAACAGGCCACTAGGAGATAAAGAGGTCTGAGGTTCTATCTGGTTGTCCTACCAAGACACTTCATTACTTAATTTTTCCAACTCTTATTCTTTCTAGCTACAAAAAAGTACTCTTTATTTGTCTTTTAAGATTACTGTAAAGGAATGGAATAATAAAAGGAATGTAGCATAACTTACAACACAAAATAGATGCTTAATAAAGATTAGCTGCCTTGGAAGCTCAAGAGATGGATCTGCAAGTAAGAGCGCAGGCTGCTCTTGAAGATGACCCAGGGTCAATTCCCATCTCCTACCGCCATCTGTAGCTCCAGTTCTAAGGGACCTGGCTCCCTCTATTGGCCTCCAAAGGCACTAAGCACACAGGCAGTGGCCATACATGCATATATGCAAACGAAAATACTCACACATGTAAAATAAAAATAATAAATCTTTATGTAAAGATTAGCTACTTTTACACTTTTTCTACTCCACATTCTGTAATTGCAGGCAGCATCATAGTGACTCACTCTACATTTGATCATCTCAGTTTTAACTTCACAAAGTAGAGATGGTAAATCTGGCCTATCTTCCCACTAATCTAAGACATCCCTTCTTCACTGAAACACACTGAGTGCATTCCACTGCTTCTTATCTAGCATGCCTCTGTGGACTTGTACCATCTGGTAAATCTAGAACTTGTGGCTGGATTTCCCTCCAAGCAGATAGCTAAAATCTGCACTTTCCAAAGTCCAAATACATATGTGGGTTGTATCTTTTCAATATGCTTGTGCATGGATCAGAATAGTTTCTATATAAAGGAATCATTCTTTATAGGAAAAAATCCCCTGAAAATGTGGGCCAAGACTCTCCTTAAAGTCAGAAAAAGAGGACAAAAAAATATTTTCGGCTTTTTGATGGTGCTGTGTTTTCACTTTTGCACATTTGATCATGTGGGTTGCACTTGTCTTTGGCCCTCTATGATGAAAGTGCTTTCTGTTCCTTTAGATAAGAAAAAATTTAATGCTTCATAAAAAGAATACAAGACACACATTCTGCTTTGAAGTGGATTTGTATTTCAGAAGTTCTGGAAGGTCTGTCCTTGATGGTTGCCAAGAGGTGGGTTGGAGACACAGAACTGGAGTTGGAAAGTACATGGAGTCTTTTGAAGTGGGAACTTTCAAAGTACCATTCTTCTTTTCCTGACTTTAAGCCTCTGGATATTTTTTTTGTTATTATAGCATCTAAATAAAGAAGAAAATCACCTGACAAGAGATTTTGCTTTCCTTTAAACAACACATGATCTCCTGTGTGTGTATGTAGACATATATACCAAAATAAGATTAATAGTAGTAGTCTATATCTGTGTGCTACCAAAGTATCTCTCTCACTCTGTGTGTGTGTGTGTGCACGCGCGCGCACGCATATGTACAGACACATCACACACACAGCCAAAGCCCTTGCCTGGAGGAATTGTGAATATTTAGTGAATATCTATATCATCCTTTCAAAGTTCCAGTGACAAACTAAACTATTATTCCATCACAGTTCACCCTCGTGGAGTCCAAAGAGCCTTTCATCTTAACTTACAAGTAATAACATGGGTTAGGGGCTACTGACAGGATTGTCATGCATGTAACCCCATAGTTGCTACACTGGAAAGTCTTTACCCAGCATGGATGATGCCTTCCCCTTATCCATGTAAATGAAGGCACATCCCCTAGGCTTCCCAAGTTTATGTGTCATAGCCCTCCCAAAGACCTGAGGCAATTAGGGCTGAATTGCTCATGTGGCTGTGAGGGCTGGTTGAACACTCAGTAAAGGCTCTCAGGAGCCTACTAGTCCCTGATTCATTTATGAAGGAGTATCTACAGTCCTCAAGCCCCATAGTTAATCCTATAGTGATGAGCTCTTGCAAATAAGTATGGCTGATCTCCTGCAGGTGGCAGCTATTTTGCTTGGGGGATAATGAAGTAAAACATTACTACAGAAAAATCAAGGTGGAAAGATCTGATTCTATTTTCAAAGGAAATAGAAAAATTTGTTCTCCTCTCACAAAGTTATATGATCTTTGCCCATAAAGAAATGGACAAGCTAGACAGGAGAGATGGCTCAGCAGTTAAGAGCGCTGACTGTTCTTCCAGAGGTCCTGAGTTCAATTCTCAGCAACCAAATGGTGGCTCACAACCATCTATGATGAGATCTGGTGCCCTCTTCTGTATACTATATACATAATAAATAAATCTTTTTTAAAAATAAGTAAAGAAATGAACAAGCATCAGTGTTCAACTCCAGAAGTCAGGACTAGTGTGCAAAATAGCATCCTCCAGCATTTAAGAAGCTGCTTAACAATAGAGATGTTAAAATGAAGAAACACGAAGTTTTCCTTCTCCAATCCTTGTAAGTTCATTGGCAACTATCCTACTGCTGCCTAGCCACTAATAACCTTAGGTTCAATCTGGGCACTGGGAAGAAAGGAAAATCTGCTCTGGGACTGACTTGACTTCTGGAGCAGAGAGACTCCTTTATCCCCTGTCCTGTTCCTTACTGGATCTGCATATAAACATACAAAATGGTCTGGTGCCATTATTCATATGAAGAATCATCAATTTTCAGGGGTAAAGGAAACTTAAGGGCCACTTTATTCCAATCCGTACCCAATTTGTCAGAGCTTAATAATTATATGATGGTCACTTTGGCTTCTCTGGGAGTCTAAGCCACAGTTACGTGCCTCTGCTCACCCCCACCCCAAAAAAAAATTCCAAGCCATTTGCCAGTATTCAGAAATACAAGTAGATGGCTTAGTACTTCTGCCTCCATGATGGGCTACAGAAAGGTCTACTGAGCCATAGTGGGACCAACACCAAGAGATCCCATTTACAGCTTCCTGAACTACTGATGGCTACATGCCTAACATCACTACAAATCTCCCCTCTGGTGCTGTTTTTCCCCATTCTGTGAAGTACATGAAAGTGGCTGTTGTCCAAAACACAGCTCTGGTGGCCAGTTCAAGATTAGGAAACATCTATTTGGAACTGTCTTGCTATATAAGGACCAGATGGTAATGATTAAAATTAAATTAATGTTTGACAGTCCATGAAGGACATACATTGCATGGTGTGCTGCTTGTCCAATCTGTCATCTGTTTTTCTCAGTTCAGGTCAACAAACAACAGCTGAAAGCTCCCTCTCTGGGTCAAACAGTAGCTCATTTCTCTGCTTTGGAGATGGATGCTCATCTTACTAAGTCCAAGGCTTTTATGCTGCCAAAATCACAATTAAGGCACTTGAAGGGCAGAGAATTGGTTTTCTCCACAGTCTCCAGCCACTATCTCCCGAACAAAGTAACAACAGTTAATGGTTAGGATTCAGAAACCAGAAAATCTGAACCTGGCTTAAGAACATACCATTGCCGACATCACAAAGCAATTTCTAATTCTAATGACAGCCCTCTTTCCTCTCTTGGCTTCTAGAATATGTGGACAGTGCTGATGTGTTATCAAGTTGCAAAAGAATTTATGGTTATTTTCTTTTCAAATTCCTGATCTGCCTGTACTCAGTTCCAAAGAACTTTCAGATGGAGACTATGGTTATTGCCCCTGTGTGATTCAGGGATCATTGGTCCTGTATTAAGTTGTTTGTCTAACTACTTAAATACAAAGTAACATTTTAATCTTTACACTTGTGCCCCAAAATGTTAGGGAAATTATAGAATTCTCTGCATTTATTCTTTGCAGGCAACAAATGATTTACACAGAAGTTACATGAATAGTAGAATAAGCATAGTAGAATAAGCAACTGAAGCAGGCAAGGGACTGGATGTGGAAATATGACATCCAGATGGCCCTTCAAGAAAAAGCAGTGACTGCCCTTGATGCTAGTAATGCAGCTGGAAGGAGGCCTTTATTTGTCAGCCAACTTCCAGGCACTGGATCCAGTGAAGAACACAGTTTAATTGAAGAAGACCGTATCATTCCAAAGGCAATTTCTATCCCTTGCTTGGGCAACTCTGGAGGTCCATTCCTATTATTACCCTTAATGTTTCTTGTTGGGTCTTGTCTCCACAATTACCACTTGAATCCCTTCTCACTTCACTCAGATCTTTGTTCAAGTGTCATATTATCATGACTTTCTACATCTTGATGTCTAAAGATAGCACACAAATGTAAATACCACTTACCCACAGCACTGGTACCATCCCGTTTTCAGTTTATTCATTTCTCTCACCAATACTTCTAATTATTTATATAATTATCTACTTTGTTTTGCATCAGTCACTCCTCTACAATAGAACTTCTGCAATGGCAGCATATTTGGCTTCCCTATTTTGTGGTTTATCTTTACAAACTTGAAAATTGCCTAGCACGAATGCAAAGATGCATGATATCTGTGAATGGATGAATGATTGATTGTCTAGAAACATAACTACTTCTTATCATTTAGGCTGCCTACCTCTCTCCAGGCACACCTCAAGAATGGGTATGCCAGGGTAGCACAGCATACCATTTCAGTCTTTGGAACGGCACTGACCAATTCACTTGCTGAGCAGTTTCATAGCTCTTAAAGCATGTCAGGATTGTTCTGAGGACTCTAACAATACATGTAGTAGTCACAACAGCTAGAATGATACCATTCCCGTCTTAAAGATGAAGACACCAAGAAACTGAGAGATTAGTTTGCCTCAGTCATATAATTCAGTAAACTAGAATTTGTGTTAAAAAATCTCTGCCACATAGCAGCTGTATAATTTTGAGTAAGTTCCTTTTGGAACTGGCTTATTTGTTTATAAAATAGGTACGATAATGCCTACTATGAGTAAACTAAAACTTTTTATGAGATTATATATGTAAAATGCATAAGCAAGGGGCTGGAGAAATGGCTCAGAGGTTAAGAGCACTGACTGTTCTTCCAGAGGTCCTGAGTTCAATTCCCAGCAAAACCACATGGTGGCTCACAACCATCTATGATGAGGTCTGGCGCCCTCTTCTGTAAAAACTGTATGCATAATAAATAAATAAATAAATAAAATTTAAAAAAAAATGCATAAGCAATTAGTCAAGATCAGTCTCCATAATGCTCATACAAGTGTCATGCTTTTCCCTGTATTCCTACTGCTGCATGGACTTTTAAATACTGCTCTCCACCTGACTTGTGTTGAAATTTAATTGCATTTAGTATTATTAATGTGTGTATACATGCAAGTGCCACTGTGTATATGTGGGGGGAATCAGATGATAAATTTGTGGAGTCAAGTTCTTCTCTCCTACCTTTACATGGATTCTGAGAACTGAATTCAGGTCTTCAGGCCTGCATATAAGTGTCTTTACCTGCTGAGCCATAGCACTGGCTCCTGTTTGGGAGGTTTTGAGACAATGTCTCACTAGACAACACAGACTGACCCAGAACTAAGTGATCCTTCAGCCTCAGCCTCACAAGTACTGGGAGGAAAACCCAAGCCACTATTCCTGGCTTGTCTTATTTCATACTTTCTATATTGGCTGTTTTACTGCTGCCAAACAGCTTGAATTATATGTTCATCCACTGTTCTGATGTTTCACCCTCTATCCCTGCAGCTAGAATAAGAAGTCCGCACTTTTCTCCTTTTGTGTCACATCTTGAAATAAAATCACTCTGAGAGACAGATGCAATTGAATTCAGGAACTATGTGCCTTTCAGAGCTAGTAGAAATTACCCATTTTTATCAGCTGATATAATCACTTAGGCAAGTCAAAGTCCAACTTTGAGTAGTGTGCCAACTAGAGCAGTGCAGATCCCCCTACAGTAAAGTACATAGCACCCCAGCTGAAGACAGCAACGAGAATCAGATGAGTTTCTGGGGTGACCATCTATGGTAGCATACAGATAAAGGAACATAAATTCCCACCCGTCTTAGCCCAAATGATGACAATTATGGTATAACATTCCAGCGGTAGAGTTCTTTTGTGGAGTCTTTGAGGTCACCTATGAGACGTCATCACAGTTGGCCTTCTTCTGCCCACTCCTGTCTCCTTATCTTTTTTTGATATCAACTTCTGATAAGTTGATCCCAAGGTACAACTCTGAATAAACTTAGTCTCCTATACTTTATCTCAGAATCAGATTGCCAGAAGATATACCCTGTAAGGAAGGTGTACCTGTCCAAGTTCATCCACACTCACTGCATGGTCTCTGTATTCCTCAAGAGACTGCTAATTCTAGGCAACTGGATCGCAGTTCCCTAGCTGGCCCAGCCACTCATCCCTGGTTATTGTTTTTAACCTCTTCTTAGAGTCATGAATAGTCTAGTCTGCTTGCTTTACAAGAACATAAACGGAGCTAGAAAAAAATAAAGCCCATTAATCAATTCTTGCCTACAACTCATCACCTCACCTCAGGACTCCTCTTTTCTCAAGGAAGTAAAACTGATAGATGATTGTGGGTTGCCACACAACACTGGTTCTTTTATTTGACCTCCTGAGTCCTCTGAGGATTTATCAACAAACAATAAACTCATTGAACTGTATGTCAAAGTAGACAAAGAGTCAATCTTTACCAGGAATATAAACAGCCAGGTGTTTCACACATTTTTTTGGAAGGGTATGATATATTTATAAACATGGCCTTGGACAGAGGTTAACAGCCTCTATGGTACACCTTTTTGGAAACAGCTGATCCCAAGTTTAGTATTTGTTTTGACCACAAATGGCATTTTGATCTGAGTAATTACTATTATTTTGTGATTTTAATGGTCCATAAAATCTTAGCCACCTCCCTCATATGTCAGCTTTACTGAAATAGAGCCATATGAAATGCAGTTGCCATTCATTAAGATAAATAAACATAGATCAAGCAAATGAGGTCTTGGACCACAAAGGGTACTACTAACAGGAAGGGGGAATACGTTTAATAAACAATGTATTTATTTATGTGTAAGAAAACATTTTTAAAACTTAAAGAAACAAAATTAAGCATTTAAAAATAAAACAAATAGTCCTAAAGTAAGTAGAACAACTGCTTTATTTACACGTACAGTACTATGTTGGCCATTCTAATAAAGTGACAGGAAAATACAGTGGTATATAACTAATTGTTTACATTTTTAAGAATTCTCTGTGGGAAGACATCTAATTAAGTGGACCTTTCTATTTGACCTTTTGTTCTCACAGGCTACAATTTGAATTCCTACAAATACATGAAAAAAGGACTTGATTAACCATTGAATTGTGATATTGGTTTTTGTTCTACCTATTAAAATTTTTTATAAACATGCTATATTTTTGGGCTTTAATACTTTTATTTTTTCTTTTACAATTTCATACATGTATATAGTATATTGGAGCATATTCACATCTATGACCCCCTCTTCTCCTCCAACTCTCTTGAAACCTTCTATTATCTCCAAATAGTATCTTTCTTACTTCCATGCCTCTTTTTGTTACTTGTTTTAATTAGGATTGCTTGCATGTGTGTCACTGTAGGGCTGTTTAGTAGAACATAGACCAAACTTATGAAGAAAAACTATTCTCTTTCCCCTAGCAATTATTAACTGCCAATCGCTCGTCAGCTAGGAGTGGGGCCTCATGAATTCCACCATAGATGAGAGAATATTGATGGGCTCAGTTTTGTGCAGGTAATCACAATTACTATGAGTTCAGGATCTTATGTTTTTGAAATTAATTTCTTAATTCATTTAATATTTTTTTAAAGACAGTCTCATTCGATAGCCTGGGCTAGCCTGAAATTCACTGTGTAGTGCTCTTTGGCTTCAGATTTTTAAAATGTCCTACCTCTCAGCTCCTTAGTTATGGGATTATAGCTGCAAACCACCATGCTCAACTCTCAGACAGTATCTTGTTCTGCAGCACAGTCTGGAGCTTGCTATGTAACTGAAGCAAGTCATGAGTCTTGCTTATCGTGCCTCCCAAATTACAGTTCTATGTCATATGACTAGCTCCTTTTCCTTCGTATTGTTCCTTTGGAAATAGTTTTATTTCTGATCTTAGACTCTGCCTAGATCACCAACACAGAACTGACATTGTAAGCAGAAATGGATACTATTGTATATTTTGTGTTTTCCTGTGTTTTCTAGTGGAAGGCTGTATAATTGATGGTGATGTCAAATTATATGGACAATCACAGCTGCAGGAACAGATGCTTCTCTCCCAGACCCATCCATACCTTACATTTTCACTCAGGGTGCCAGGTACTTTCAGCCATAGGAATTTTTGTGCTGTTAAGCCTCTAATTCCCTTGGAGTATCTGAAGATGCTCCTAAAAGAGCTATGATTCATTCACTGCTGATGGAGTCACCTGCCTTTTAGAATTCTACAAGTCCTGTAGCTCATGCTGTGAGCTTTCGCTTCTATGATCCAGATGCTAACAATCACTTCATTCCAGGTTCCTTATAAAGAAACTGCTTAGAACCCTTCAACAGGAAATTGATACATGCTTAATTAAAATATTCTATAAAAATACTTCTTATAGTTGTGAATGTCACTATGGAAGGAATTGCTGAATTTTAACATGAGTCTTTCTATGCTTCAGCTCTGGTTATGAGAACAGGTTTTAAATAGAATGGTGTTTGTCATCTTTGAAATAGCTTGGATTTCATGACCACCTCCATAATCTCCAAGAGAAATATGAGCACCCATCCCTGTTTTAAAGCAGCTCTTGTAGCAAGGCTCCTGAAGGAAGAATCTCTGCAGTGACATTACAATCTGCATCTTTAATAAGCTTCCCACGTGAGCCTTGTGCCCTCTCCATGTGTGCCCTGGAGGTTAGTGTTTCATTGTGGGCATGATTCCCACAGTGTCACAACTGGTTAGTAGTTCTTTGCTTCAGAAGGAAATGGCAGCATTCAGTGACTATCTCTACTAAAATGTGTGACTAATGATTGTAAAGATCGTGTGGCTGCCCCACCCAGGCCCTGTTTACATGTCTGGCACACCCATCCCCAGCTGCTTACTCTAGTTTACCAAGAGCCAGGGCCAGCTCTATTTATTTTATATTTAGAACTCTGAGTGGTGGCTGCTAACAGCTCGCAGCTGTACTATTCTGTGGAGAATTGCTCTCAGCTGGTGGCCATCTCGCCCAACCATGACACCTACAACGAGGTTATGCACTCCACAACATGACTATTGACTGATTGCTATGTATAGACTGAGCATAGATATTCAATGTATCTAGAATAATAAGTGCTGTACAATGATGCTTTTAAGTACTAACATGACACTCAAAAAGGTTTGGTATTTTTTATTCTAATTTTACTCAGCAGATAAAATCTATGTGAGTAATTCAAAATCTGCAAGACTTAGAAATCCCAGTGCTTCTTGTACCAAGCATTATAGTCCTTAGTTTCCTTAATTCCCTTTCCTTTTGCTTTGTTTCCTTTATTCCACATATCTAGGTGTCTTCTAGGTACACTGCAGAAGATAGGAAGTACTGGCCAGCATGTAACAGAAAGGAAAGTTTTACTCATTATTTATGAAAAGTCAAATTCATTATAATGGATTATATAGAGGTTCCTCTAAGAGTTTTTAATATGATGTACCATATCATCCAGACTTACAAATATATACTACAGACAATGGTAACATCAGCAGAGATATCTGTAGATATATTGCTATGTTCATTGTAGCATTATTCACATCATCCAAGATATGAAGTCAACCTCAGTGTCCGTCAGAGGATGGATGATGGGTTAAAGAACTTGAGGAATAGAGAGATACAATAGAACTTTTTCAGCCTTGAAAATAAGAAAACACTGTTGCCTATGACAACCTGGATAAACTAGGAAGACAAGATAAGTAAAAGAAGCAAGACCTTGAAAGGTTAATCATGCATGATTTAGATTCTACTTAAACATAGAGTTGAAAAGAATTAAAAAGGTCAAACATATAAAAATAGAATAGTAATGAGCAGAATAGGGAGTGGAGGTTGGAGGTGAAGGTCAAGGATTACCATGTTACTGTTACATAGGATGTCTGTATCAAAATATAAAGTGTACAGCAACATCTATAGTTAATGCTATACACTGAAAACTTATTAAATTTGTAAATTTTTGATGTTTTTAATCATAGAAAAGTGTAACCAAGATGATGCATATATTAGATTGCTAGACTGTAGTAAGTCTGTATATGTATATATCCAAGCATCTTACAAATAATTTTTTTCAAAACCTGTCTGTTCTGACATTATACTATCTAAGTCAATACTGTTGTTCAGCAATTGAGGAACTATCTCTAAGCAAATGTTATAAACTGTACTCACTCATTAGTGGACATTAAACAAAAAGCTTAGAATGCCCAAGCTGCAAACCACAACCACTGTACAGCTTGGGATTTGAAACACCTTGGACCAGCACCTTGGAGCCCATTTCCTCCAGAGGAACATCTAACCCAGTCTTGATGTTGGGATGAGGAAATCGGATCTGCCTGGAGTGGATGCTGAACTAAGCCACCTAGGGACCTTGGGACCTCCTGCTCTTGCTGGGGAGGAGATAAGGAGATGGAGAGAAGAGAGAGTGATGGGGAGGGGCAGGAGGGGGACTGAAGTCTGAACAAGGGGATACATGGATAAAAAATATGACTTTATTCATAAAAATAAATAAATAAGCAAAATAGCCATTTAGGTGCTTTGAAATTATAAAAACAATTAAAAATTGGTATTAATTCAGACATGTGAGGGAAGAAGGTAAGCTGAAACAGCACAACTTCACCTCTCCTCCATTCCTCCAAGTTCAATCCCCCATCTCATCCTCAGCTCTGTAAGACTACCTGCTGCAGCCTCCCCTTCCTTTCTGCCCCCAACTCCAACACATCATTTAGAGCTTCTCTTCCAGGCTTTCTCCCAGCCAGCCACTCATCACTTTATATCAGCCCTTAACTCCAGCAGGCATTCCTTGGGAACCCATAGGCCACTCCAACTAGGGAAGCAAGCAAGCTAACTGGAGACCCTCCTTCCCCATGTCTCATCTTCAGACAACCTGCTGCTGCCTCACTTCCCTCCTTACTCCCATCTCCAGTCAATAACACAAACCTTTCCCTCTGCCCCGCCACACCCCAGTGATTCATGAAAGATCATCAACTCCAGTAGGTATTCCCTAGAAACCTGCAAGCCACTCTGTCCAGGAAAGCAAGGAGTGTAACCTCTCCTCCAAATATAATTCCCCAGTCTCTCTCCAACCTCTGTAGCAGACCACTTGTTGTGGCCTTTCTCATTTCTCCTCAAATTTTCTTCCATTTGTGGCTTTCCTCATTTCTCCTCAGATCTTCTTCCCACTCATCTTGTTATTCCAGCCTCCAACTCCAGTAGGAATTCTCTAGAAACCTGTCAGCCAAGCTTGCCAGAAAAGCAAGTAGACCAGCTACTTAAGGAGAAACGTAAACACCAACCTTTGATCTACAACGGTGTCTTGCCTGCAGGATTACTAGGGCAATGGTGGCACAGAGCTTATCGAAGTAACCAACCAATATCTGATCTGACTGAAGGATGGTCTATGATATGGAATCCATATCCAACACTGCTTGAGTGACCATGAACCTAAGACTAGGTAGCCCAGGAATGTAGGGAACAAATACAAAGACTCACAGCCGGGCGACATGTAAAGTTTGAGGGACCTTGGAACACTCAGCCCTAATAGGGATGTCTTTATCAAATTACTCCCCTGGATGTACAGGGAACCCTTCAGAAGAGAAGGTGGAAAGAGTGTAAGAGCCAGAGGGGATGAAAGACACCAAGAAAACAAGGCCCTCTAAATCAACAGGATAGATGTAAATACAAACTCACAGAGACTAGGGCAGCATGTACAGGGCCTGCACAGGTCTGTACCATATAGGTCCTAGAGCTGAAAAAAGTGGGCACATGCTCCCACCCCTAATCCAGAAGCTTTTGATAATCATTTGCAAATGAACGTTTAGTTTTCTCCTTGGAAACAAATTGTGCTTATAGGTTGACTGTGTGCCCAGCACTTGATAGTCAACAGGAAATGAACTCAGTAGCATTATTGGAATCTACTTGTCTCATAATTTTATGTCAAAGCTTTTTTAAATGTATGTTATTTTTATTACATTTTATTTATATGCGTATTTTCTCTCTCTCTTTTTTACCCTAAAGTTCCCTTGTATGTATAGTATGGCTTCCAGTTTAGTATGTGATATAGACCCTGAATGTGTTTACATCTGTCTCTTGTGCCTTCTCATGGGCTCTTTTCCTTCTGCTTGTTTGTTTTGTCTAATTCTGATGTGTTAGTTTTTTATCTTATTTTATCTTACTATTATCCCTCAGAAGTCTGGGGTTTGTTTTTGTTTTGTATTATTTTCCTTTATGAGAGACAGAAAAGGGGGTGAATATGGATGGGAGGGAAGCTGGGGAAGAACTGGGAGGAGAAAATGGAGTAGAGACCATAATCAGGATATGGTATGTAAGAAAAAAGCCTATTTTTAATAAAAGGAAAAAAAAAGAATTAATGACAACATAATTTAAATATGGCATAACTTACCAAAGTTTTAAGGTCAAATTTTTTTTTTTAAAAAAGGGTATGGCCTACCCTTGAGTTTTTATGGCATTGGCAGTGTGTGTTTCTTGTGCTTCTTTTTCTTCCTCTTCTTCTTTTTAAAAAATGATGTTTTAGCTAAAGGGAGTAGCGTTTCCTAAAGATTTATGTTTTGCTTATTCAATGATGGGAGAGATATGAGCATTTTGTTTTTTAAAGGGAAAGATGTGTCAGACTCATTTATGAATATCTTAGATACTCACTATATAATACTTAATGGTAAAATTAAAATGTTCATGATTTTACCATAAAAAATTCTATGATACAAAATTCTGATATTTGTAATAAACTAGTAAGTACGTGTGACCTTCACATTCTAAGAGAAATGCAGTGACTCCAGCCAGTTTCTCCCACTCAATACAGATGTAAAAGCTGGGCAGGATGCACAGGGCAGATCTTTGAAGACTCTGAAAAGTAAACAATGGTGATCAGATAGAGGCAAACACAGGCCAGAAAATGAAGTATTACCAAAGTGGTACTGATAAGTTATTTCTACTTTGTTATCCATAGCCAAGGCTAGAACAAGCCCCAAATCCTTACTGAGGTAAAGTACCATCTTTTTCTGTAAAGACAGAAAGAGCGCAAGTGAGGGCCTTCTACTTCAGCTTCAGTGAAAAAGAGATCCCTGGAGGCTCAAAGAACATACTGATGTCCGTCCGTGGTTTGCCTGCACCCCTTCTCTGTTTCCTGGAAACAAACTGTTTCTAGTCAATCTGGTGCTACTGGTTTTTCCTGTCCCTCCGCCCTCCTAATGTGTGTGGTCCCAGACAAGGTTCAGCATCATTAGTTTAATCATTAGTTCTAACTCCTATGTGTGCTACCCAGTGTCCTGTCTGGTATCTCAGCAGGATTTTATACCATGATTAGATCTCAACAATTTTGGTACAATGTTTAATGTCAGATCTCCTCTATAAGTTCATGCGTAATTTTAAGGAATTGTTTCTCCCATGATTCCCAAACTTTCCCAATTATCTTTCTTCCCTGAAGCTTATTTTGTTCAGTCTCTGACTTCAGAAAAGTGAGAATGTAACTAAAATTGCTGTGGAATAAAAAACAAAAAAAATCAGTGTTAGAAATCACACAGATGGGGCAGCTTCCAAAGACTTTAAAATATCTATTACTTAAATACTCCAAGAATGGGTTGGCAAGATGGCACAGCAGATGAAGGTACCTACCGCCAAGCCTGATGACTCAAGTTCAATCCATGGGATCCCCATGTGGGAGGAGGGAACTGACTCTCACAAGTTGTCCTCTGCCTTCCAGATGTGTGCCATGGTATACCCTCTGTACAAACTAAATACAAATATAATGAAACTGTAAAAATACTCTTAGAAGAACTGGAAAATATTCTTAAAGTAAATGGAAAGAAACAATGTCAGTAAAGAAATGGAATATACATAGAGGAATCAAACAGATATGTTTACAGGTAAAAAAAATAATCACCATTTAAAATTCCTATTGTAGACTCAATAAAAAATGTAGCCCTTATAAAAGATATATAAAAAGTGTTGATAACATCTTTAAATAGGATTAACTCGAAGAAATTCATTCCCAGATGCACCAGAATTAAACTGCCAAAAGCTAACTGGAAAAAAAAATCATTAAACAATCAGAAAAATAATATAGTGACTCCAAGAGAATAACAATTTGAGTATCAAAAAAAAAATGTTTCTCAATAGATTTTATGGCAGCCACAAAGAAATTCTGTGGATAAGAACTGTCAACTCAATGCCTTAAGGAAAAACAAGATATTGTCAGATGAAGGTGAACAAAGAGAACATGGTGCCAGACATAGACATTTTCTAAGAGAAATGTTACTAGAACGTAACATTCTGATATTCCAGGTAAATATCAGAAATGAAAGAGAAGCAATATGAACAGTTGATATGTGGACAGATACAATATTCTCTCTTCTTGAATTACTTTTTTAAATTACATATTTTGAGATTATAAGATAATTAAATCATTTCCACTTCCCTTTCTTCCCTCCCACCCCTCCCATATCCTCCCCCTGATTTCATTTAGATCCATGGCCTCATGAGTTGTTATTGCGCGCACGTGCACACACGCACACACACATACACACACTTGGTGGCATGAATGTGGAGCCACAAGACAGCTGTGTGATGTTATTTTTCCACCTGGGTTACATAGGTTCATGGGACTAAACTCAGGTTGTCAGACTTAAATGGCAAGTGCTTTTGGGTGCTGAGCCATTCCATCAGCCCTCTTCCATTATTACGATTTGAGTCACATCTACCTACCATAATTATTGTATATATTAACATGAAACACCCCATGAGATGTGCAGAGCACAGTGCCTAGCATATAACAGTAGCTAGTCAATAAACATAGCTCATTTCATTCCTTGTAGTAATTTTTACTGGAGAAATAGAGACTAGAGGTCTCAGCTAAGGTTTTATGAGGATATGTAAATAATAATCTTTGCCTTGAAAGGAAGGTGAGGTATGTCAGAAAGAGGAAAAAAGAAAACAAAGGCCCTGTCCACACTAGCAATAACATGACATGAACATAATCTTTGAGATCACAGTCAGAGGCTGGATTAATTTTTTTAAGCACTTAATAAGTTTTGTAGTTTCTCTTGTTTAGATGTTAGAGTTGAACAATAGGGTGTAACACTACAGAGAGTTCTGGCTGAAACAGCACTATATGCAGAAGAATGTAGAGAAGCAACTAGGTGAAGCCAAGACTTACCCAAAGTGACATTGAGTCCAAAGGGCCAGAGAGGGATGGGTACCCACCATCTGCAAGCATTTTATCATAGGAAAGATGACATTCAAAGTAGGAACCAGTGAATACTAACTGTTAAATAGATAAGTGAAGAAGATCCAGTAATGGACTTTTTATGCTGCCAGAAAATTTTATGTAAATATCGGAGAATTGGTGACAATTAGAATATGAAAGTTATGAAGCTATTAAAATAAAGAAATCATGAGACAAATTACCAGAGTAGGTAGTAAAGCCACCATTTAAAGACTCATTAGATGCTCATTCATCTTTAAGACAGGATTTAAGAAAAATAATGAGATCTACCCTGTGTTGCTGCTGAGATGAGCTAAATGAACTGTGAGAGGACTTTTTAAACACAAGTGATTGTGTTTAAATGCTAAAATTTATCTGCTAGAATGAAAATTAAAACCGGTAAGCATTCTTCTCAGGAAAAAAAAAAAAACACTCTTTATGTGAGCAATGCTCTATTTGTTCTCAAGCTCTTTTTCTCCATCCCTTCCAAATTAAATACTAGTTCAAACCTATCTCAAAAATATTTTCTTGATAGTAATCCCTTAGAATGGAATTCATAGCACAATATGCCAAGAATATCAAACAAAATTCACTAGGCTTAATATTGTTAAATATTTCCTGAACATTATGTTGAGAAATACTCAGATTCTGCACACAGAGGTATGTGGATGGCTAGTAATGCCTGTCCTGACTAGGCAGTAAGGGTAGAACACATTCACTAGATTTTTCCTACTCCTGCTGCTGCATAGCAGCCCAAGGGAGATTGAAAACTAACCTCAGTTTTTAAAGGTGATATTTCGGTATTCTGAGATATCTATCTTTCTATCTATCTATCTATCTATCTATCTATCTATCTATCTATCTATAGATTTTTTTATCTAAAAATTTTTATTTTTATCTATAGATAGATAGATAGATAGATAGATAGATAGATATAGATATGATCTCATGGGTATTCTATAATGGCCTCCTTTCAAGAACATGGCCATAGCATCTAGTATTTATTCAAGACAAAGAGAGCCAATAAAAGAGAAAAATAGGCTAAAATTGCAGAAACATTTTCTTCAAATCTAGTAGTCTAAAGTTGAAAGCATAAAGTCAAGTAGATTGGGGTGGGAATAGAGGGGTGGAGGAAGGGAGTGCTTGGAGAGGAGGGAGAAGAAACTGTGGCTGAGATGTAAAATAAAAAAAAATGTGTGTGTGTGTGAGAGAGAGAGAGAAAGAAAGAGGGAGGGAGGGAGGGAGGGAAGGAGAGAGAACAAAACTGATGTTGTGGTGATGCACCATATTGCTTAGCTTAACTGAGGGCACAGGTAGTGTTTCTCTAATATTGTTTATGAAACTAATTTCACAACACATATTTGACCTACAGTTATAATACATTCCCAAAGCTATAACATTCATTTCAAAATTGCATTATCGGGGCTGGAGAGATGGCTCAGCGGTTAAGAGCACCGTCTGCTCTTCCAGAGGACCCGGGTTCGACTCCCAGCACCCACATGGCAGCTAACAACTGTCTGTAGTTCCAGTTCCAGGCAAACACCAAGGCAAATAAATAAATAAATAAATAAATAAAGTTCAAAATTGCATTATCTACCTGAAAGTCTAGACTGCTGTGTTTAGTAACTTCCATTTCTTTTGCTGGCCAGACATACACAACTACTGAGTGACCTTCGAGGTCCAGTAAGTAATGCTTGCTTGTAAAACCTGGTTGAAATCTTTCTGGAGTCAATATTCTCTTCCTTACTCTACCATTTAAAGTTGTACAAAGCTCTTAACATGTTTCTAGTGCCTTTTTAAATAAGAGACCCTAATATAGTGTGTATTTTCTTTGCTTCAGTGGGGAGAGAAAGAGATAGAGGATATTAGCTGGAATGAGGTGAAGGTAAAAATGGGATAGTGTCTGGCACAGTGAAACTCAAAGATTTATCAAATGAAAGAAAATAACTGAACGAATTATGAGACTACCTTAAATAATTGAAGAAAAAGCCTGTTGGACTTAGAACAACATACTAAGCCAGAAAAACAGAAGCTGGCTAGGACAGATAAGATGGCTATATTCCTGCCTTACTCTCACGAACAATCCTTCTCCGAAAACTGGAAAACCAGGACAGCTTTGTATAAGAGGCACACATGTCTGTGGGCAAATCTCAGGACAGGAAGGTTAACAGCAGGGGAATTCATGCAGGCATGATGAAATTTGGCTGCATTTAATCTAAGCATTCTCTAGAGTGCATAGCATGAAATAATAAGGCTATGAGCAAGATCACTAATGTGCACAATTTGTTCTGTGGGTCTGGGCTTGAACAAACAGACTTTCTTTTTCCAGCAATATAATGTTAGATTGAAAGATTACATCTAAAACACAAGAACCTTTAATGTTATTGAAGTGAACAACTGTGTTTGGGTTGGATGACTAGAGAACTTCAAATAATTTCTGAATGAAAAATGGAACTTCTTTTACATTTACAATTTTGTGCATCACTCCTTTTGGAGTTTAAGCAATACCACCATTCTCACTTTTAGAGGAAGAGGAGTAATGTTTGAACAATTTAATGTTTGGATATAAGGCTGGTGTGCTAGCAAGCTAGAGTCGTCAGAGAGGAAGGAGCCTTGGTAGAGGAAATGTCTCCATGAGATCTCGCGATAGGGCATTTTCTCAATTACTGAACAGTGGGGGAAGGTTCAGCTAATGGTGAGTGGGGATATTCCAAGGCTGGTGGTCCTGGGATCTATAAGAAAGGCTGAGAAAGCCATGGGAAGCAAGCCAATAAGCAGCACCTCTTTATTGTCTCTGCATCAGCTCCTGCCTCCAGGATCCTGCTCTGTTTCAGTTCCTATCCTCTCTTCCTTCAGTGATGAATAGCAATGTGGAGGTGTAAGCCAAATAAACTCTTTCCTCCCTACATTTCTTTTTGGTCATGGTGTTTCATCACATCGACCTAACGAAGACTATTGTAGTCACTCAAATTAATTTTTGTTCTTTTGTTTGTTTTTTATTTATTAATTTTTACTTTATGTGCATTGGTGTTTTGCCTACATGTAAGTCTGAATGAGAGCATTGGATTCCCTGGAACTGGAGTTAAAGACAGCTTCGAGCTGCCATGTGGATGCTGGAAATTGAACCCAGGTCCTTTGAAAGTACCTAAAGTGGTCTTAACCACTGAGTCATCTCTCCAGCCCCTAGTCATTGCTTTTTTAAGTACTTATACAAAAGAATATATAAGTCTTGATAGTAAGTAGTCTACAATCTGCTACCAGAACAAGTTTGTCTTGGGTGAATGGAAATTTTATCTTATAATTAATTATTCAATGTTTCTTCCTTTTATTATCCATTGGTTTCGGTTATTTACAAGTAACATATTATTATTAAATACAACTGTCATATAAAATCTTCCGTTCATTTGGATTTTGATAACATTTTAACTGAAATATCTTACAATATGCATAGTGAATGTCTTAGTTGGACTCTGTTGCTGTGATAAAACACTGACCAAATACTACTCGGGGAGGAAAGAGTTAACTTTAATTTTTAGCCTATAGGAAAGCAAGGCAGAAGTTAAGGCAGGAAATGAAGTGGAAACCACTAACTGGCTTGCTTTTCTGGTTTGATTATTAGATATATTTCTTATACTGCATAGGCACACATGCCTAGGGGATAGCACCACACATTGTGAGCTGGCCCCTTTTATATCAGTTAGCAATTAAGAAAATGCCCTCCAGAGGCAATTTTTCAGTTGAATTTCTTCTTCCAAGGTCAACGTGACAACCAAGATTAGTCATCACAGTGAAGTTCCATGAAATAAAAAGACATTCCTCCGATCTACTTTTTTGTTACCATAAATAATGCCAGTTAGAAAAATGTACTTCATTGTACCCACCCCTGCTACATATAGGCTGTTTCTTTTGAACCTTTATGTAACTTGTTAATATTGGTTGTTTCAAACCACATTTAGAAAACAAGCAGAAGTATTTATTTGATTTGATGCTCTTGGGCTCAGAGTGCAACTGTGTATTCTCAGAAAATTAAGACACTAATAATTTACAAACTATATCCTTCCTTGTTTAATTGTGGAAATATAAAATTATGCTTTCAGGGGTTATAAATCAATCTTCACAGAAGTCTACAATACCTGAGCCTTCTCCATGTATGACAGGACAGGCTAGAAAAGCTGAGAAATGAAGAGCTATGTAGGAGCAGGGCCACATGATTCTTCGTGCAGTGATAAATTGAAATTGGTAGATAAGTATTTTCATGCTCCCTAGATTAAATCATTCTGAGGTGCATGTTATATACCATAGATTAGCAATATTTTGGCTATGTTCTAAATATTTTAGTCTGTGTGGACCACATAGTCTCTGTGTTCAGGAGTGAAGGAAACCACAAACAATATGTAAATGAATTAACAGGGCTGGGTTCCATTAAAAGTATTTATAAACACTAAAGTTTGAATCTCATTTAGTTCTATGTTACAAAATATCTCTTTTTTGATATTTGCAAACAATTGCCAGTATAAAATGCATTCTTATCTGATGGGCTTAGTTTAGATGTTAAAAGCTATTGTATGAAAGGCTTTGTCTCCATAGCGGTACTACTGAAAGTTAGTAAAAACTTCAGTGAGAAGTTCTTAGGTAATTTTTGCCTACAAAGGTGACTATAGAATCCTAGCCTTAACCCTATCTTTTTGTTTTCTATAACATGAAGCAAGTGTACTCTACCATGTAATCCCACCTTAATGTACTTACTGCCTTACCAGAGGACCAAGGACAGTGGGGGAGATTTTATCACAGACTCCAAAATTTTGAACCAAAATGAAAGCTTTTGTCTTTCTAAATTAACTATCATCACCACAGATATTACATTATAGTGATAATTAGCTGAATACTATGATTGAATATGAGTACTATGATTAAATAAGTTCTATTTGGATTTGGACCAGGCTGGATTTGGACCATGGATTTAGTTCACCAACCCTTGTTCTACACTATCTCTCAGTTTCTCTGTGGGTTCCACTGTAGTGTCTATCTGGAAAACTTCCCTTACTACTTTCTTTTTCTTCCTTATTTAGTTCCCCACCTCACCTAACAGTGTTCCCTGGAATCGAATATGCCGCCCCCCAAATGCAGGCCTAGCACTTGGTCTGAGATCTGTTTTATTAAGAAACAAAATTAAGACACTCAGTTTAGCTGGTTAATCACCAAGTTCAGTGTTTATCACTGAACTGAGCTGAGTGCTTGTGGCACTTTGACATTGTAAAGCCCCCAGGAAAGGGTCTTGGAATCCTAAAAGTAGGTTCAATAAAAGGCGGTTTCCAGCATAGTCTCAGATTCATAGCTTAATGGGTTAAAAGACTAATAGGTTAACTTTCATTGTGCCAGTCTTCTGACTTGCATCAGAGGTAAAACTAATGCCTGCAATGAGCCCAAGGCAGCCATTTCATCTTCCTGGATGCATCACACACGCTGGGTTTATCAGCAGCGAGGACAGCAAGGTTCTTCATAGCAGCAGGTGCTGGTGACTCAGAGTCAGCTGAGCCATGTAACAGTCCACAGGAATCCAGGGGTGTTGGGCAGAATGATAACCATTGCAGCACTCTCCGTAGCCATGGGGATTTATGAAATGTGTTCCCTTCCCAAAGCTCCCTCCAAATAACCAAAGGATGGAATTATTTCTAGATCAAGAACAGCAGGTGGGTAGTCGGGGCATTCATTTTTGGGTCCCATCTTGCTCATTTTATGTAGTAATTGCTTTCTCTGCAAAGTGAAAAGGCTTTCCTCACCCTGTTCTCTGCTGTTCCAGATGGCTGTACCCTCCCAACCTGGCAGGTTCCTGCCTGTTGGCAGTGAGGCTGTGAACTTACTAAGTGTGGTGTTTTTCAATCTTCAGGCACAAATGAAGCTACCCAGATTCTCCAATTAATCACAGCCTTCTCTGTTGAAAGAAAAGGCCATGACTCGTGAACTACAAGAAATTCTGAAGCCATTTCAAGCTTTCAAATGTTTTGCTGATTGCTAAGGCTTTGATTAACCAGGCTTAATTTCCTTTAGTTCTATTTGGTATGCAACATGCAACAAAAATATAATTTAAACTTCAAAAACACAAAAAAAAAAACCCTTACAATCCAGTACCAGATCTGGATATTTTTATAAATTCTCACAAAATCCTTCAAAAATGTGTTTTAATTGGGTTTCTATTAGCAAGTCTGATCCACTGGGACTTTTTAATTGGGAAGGTAAGACTTAACTCCCTTTCATCATTTTCTCTCTTTTTCAGCTCCAAATAGAAAGAAATTCTCTTTATTAAGATGCAAATTTCACATTGAGCATGAGTCCCCCAAAGTAAGCTCTCACTGTTTTTTTTCTGAGTCTAACCCTCTTGAGGGCCTGATTTTCAAATTCAAATACAGGGAGACTATTATCAGCTTGGTTTTGGCAGTGCAAAATTGCCCCTTGAAGTAAACAAGTTGGCAGTGTTGCCAAAGAGGAAGGAATTCTTATTTATTTTGTATGGGAATTAGGCTGTGCACACAAATCCCGCTAAGGTTTCAATTTTTCTGTTTGGTTTTCAAATGAAAAAGCATCACGGAGCCAGTGAATGTTCTTGGTCACAGGGTCAGGGAAGTGTAGCCATGGTAATAAAAGCCATGGTGCCGGGGAGCAGCCAACTAACGTTCCAGTCTATAAGCATACTGCAATTACTAGTTTAAATTCCACATCCTGCAGGAAAAAATCTTTCTCTTGGCTTATTTTTCTCTGATGCATTCAGATGTAGTAAGGGGAGGACTTGCTCAAGCATGGAATGCTCAGGTTGTCTTTCTGTCCTGTGATAGTCTAGGACCACATGCTGCAAGCTGAGATGGAGAAGCAAGAAAGGCTATTTTTTTCCATCAGTTAGCTTCCAAGCTTTGGCATTCATTCACCATGCTGTATAGCTAGAGAAAAGAGCTATATTTCAGAACATGAACCATTAGTGCACACACACACACACACACACACACACACACACACACACCCCTCACTAAGTTTTCTTAAAGGCCCATTTGTTAACATATTCCCATCTGTTTTACAGTGGTGAAATATTTTATTTTCTTCTTTTTGTTTGTTTTGTTTTTCAAGAGAGAGTTTCTCTGTGTGCTCTGGCTGTCCTGGAACTGCTGTTGTAGAACAGGCTGGCCTCAAACTCAGAGATCCATCTGCCTTGCCTCCCAAGTGCTGGAACTAAAGGTGTGCGCCACCATGATCAGGACTAACAAAATATTTTCATGTACAGATTTATTCTTTGGAAGTAACTTCCATGTTTTAGTATTATATATATTATATAATTCTGAGATATATATGACATCATAACTCTTTAGCTTTTGAATTCAAACAAATTATAATATTTGTTATAGTTAATACCTTCAAAATTGTTTCAGATTAAAAAATACACTGAAGTAATAATTTCTACTTTACTGGATACAGGAAGAGAGGGGACTAGCATGACAAGGGACAGAAAGGCAAACAGCATTATCTATGTAATTGTGTTTAAAGAAAACTACAATTATTTCATTTAACCTAACCTAACTGCCATGAAGATTCTACATATATGTTAATTCTGTGAAATTTATAATCAAACATATGATCAAGTAAATTCTATATTTGAGAACATGTGAATGAAATTCATCAGAAAACTTTGGGATTTTTTTCCATTTGGCCAGTGGAGATATGATTCTCTGGCATTTCTCCAAGTTCCACTTTGCTATCTTCACAACATCTGTGCTTTCACTCCCAAGAGACTAATAACATCCTTAATGGAAGAGGTTACTGTTTATCCAGGAGAAGATGCATAAAGACACAGAAAAATAAAAGGCACCACACTGTGACAAAATACAGAAGAGGGGACACTCAGAAACACACCAAAATTTAGAAAACAAATTTGACTATTTTATCATTAGGTATCATGTGATATAATTAAAGGAACACTACTTTCTTCAGAAATTATTGTACAGAAGCAACTTGACAGACAAGAGAACAAAAATACAAATGTGAACTGTGCATTGCAATACTACAAACGTGAAAAAATTATGGAAGCAATTTAAATGGTCATTATTAGATTAAATAAATTATGGTCAAACCACTTAGTGAAATATTATATAACTCTTATCAAAAATCAATTTATATGCCCTAATCATATAGAGGTCTTTGAGGTACATATACATATAAATCATCTAGATACCCATATATACATTTCTCTTTTTTTATAATGAGAAATGAACCAGTACTCTTGTTAGCAGTGGAGAAAATTCAATTTACACTTTATAATCTGAGCTGCTTGTATTTGCTCTTTGGAAATGACAATAACTTCTATAGGATAATGATAAGAAAATTAAAGCAGAAGGAGGGGAATAAAAAAAACAAATTGCTATCATTTTTGTCCTGTTTCTTCTGAATGGGGACTATGCTGCTTTAGAAGAAGTTAGCTGTATCTCCCATGATGCAACCTCAACACTTATGTCCATGATCAGATCATCTAGGCTCATCATCATGAATGAATATCTTTGTATTTTTGGTCAATGTAAGGAGCTCATTGAACTCCTCATGGGATATATGTGTGTATATATATATATGGTTCATACATTTATTATCCCAATTTTACACCCCTGTCAGGTTTATCTAGATTATAAGTCATTAAATGTATCCATTTCAATCTTCAAAGTTTTTTCCCCCAGGTGTAGAATTATCAAGGCTTGATGAATAACTCAGGGTTCAACACACACACACACACACACACACACACACACACACACCTCTTTTTAAAATGTATATAAACCATAAATGTATCACCTACTCATCCTTAATAGAACTGTAAGTCTCTTTACATGCCTTCAACGGTAAGGTCTCCTGCATTCCCAGTTATCTTAGCTGCTCTTTGGGCATTATCCAGCTCCAATGTAAATTTTTTTGAGAGGTTTCAGAATCAGAATTGCAAATGAGTTTCTCACCATAGTTGTGCAGGGATTTTATTCAGTGTTCTGTTTTGTTTTTATTGCCTTTGGTCTTGACAAATTCCACTATGTTCCAAGTTTGGGAACTAGTTATCAAACTCTCTTTAGCCATTCTCTGCCATCAGTAAGACACAAAAACCTTCAGCTCAAAACGGAAACTGTTCAGATGTTTCTAACTCATAGAATCCCAGAATAGACCTGAAAGAGTCTTTAGATATTATCTTGTTCATATTCTCATTGTATTAATTGAGAAAACTGAGGACTGGATAGCTTAAGCAAGAAATGTAAATTAAAAACCCCAAATTCTAGATGAGAGTGTTTAGAGAGAGTAAAGAGAATGGAGAAGTCACATGATCCCAAAATATAAAAGAAATTTTTTTAATTTGCACAGACTTTATTGACCATTTAGTGTGACTCACAGAAACCAAGTGAAACATCTAAACTACATATGTCAATCTAGAAATGCATATTTAGAATATGGAATGATGGATGCTGCTGTGGGCCAAGTTCTGTGCTATGGATCTATTTCCTGTCCTACATAGTCTTCCAAAACTGACTAGAGAAAAAGAGGCAAACTGTGATTGTAGTTAAGCTAATAATGTCATCAAATGCTATAAGCTAGAAAGAGTGAGTACAATAACAGATGTTAATTAGCACATCTGATCTAATGCACTTAAATTACTTGAATGCCGTATGGCAGAGGGCCCTCAATGGCGAATCCTAGGTAGAAGGACACTCTCTCAATGTTCCTTCCAGTTCTTCTTCTTTTTTTTTTTTAATGTAAGAAATATGTTAGTCATCCATGTAACTGCTTTAATCATTGCTTTTGGGTTTTTCACATGGTGCATCAAGGTCAATTATGCATAATTTACAAAGCAAAATAGGTGAGCAGCCTTTCTATAGAATTCTGCAGAACATGCCATAACCCTGCCTTATTTCTCCCTGTTCCACTTTCATTTCCCCAGTTGATTTCATCATTTTTTCCCCATTTATTATTATTATTATTATTATTATTATTATTATTATTATTAACAAAGAAGTCACACTTTCTAACCTTGTATATCCTTATTCAAGGTCCCTTCCCCCTCCCGCCACATCAGGTCATTCTCTCTTTTCCACAACTCCCCATCCCCTCCCTGGGCAGGCAGCAGGCAGTCCCAAGGTCCCATTGTCCCAATATTGCTTAGTTCAGTCTCCACTCCTGGCAGATACAGTTTTCTCCCCACAACCTCAAGACTGAGTCAGGTGTTCCTCTAGGGGCAGTGGGATCCAAGGAGTCAGACCAGGGTGTTTCTGATCCCAAGCTGTTCAGTGGTTGTGGTTTGCAGCTTGGGCATGCTTGGCTTTTTTCTTGTTCCTTTGTTTAGAGACCACTAATGAGTGAGTACATCCCCTGCTTATCTTTCTGGGTTTGTGATACCTCGCTCAGGAGGATATTCTCAAAATCCATCCATTTGCCTGCAAATTTTAGGATATCATTTTTTCTTACTGCTGAGTAGTACTCCATTGTGTAGATGTACCACAGTTTGTTAATCCATTCTTCAGTTGAGGGACATCTAGGTTGTTTCCAGATTCTTGCTATTACAAGTAATGCTGCTATGAACATAGTTGAGCTAATGCCTTTGGAGTGTGACTGTGCATCTTTAGGGTATACACCCAGAAGTGGTATTGTTGGGTCCTTGGGGAGATTGATTCTCAATTTTCTGAGAAACCGCCATACTGCATTCCAAAGTGGCTGAACAAGCTTATACTCCCATCAACAATAGAGGAGTGTTTCCCCTTGCTCCGCATCTTCCCCAGCATAGGCTGTCCTCTGTGTCTTTTATCTTAGCCAACCTAACAGGTGTCAGATGGTATCTCAAAGTTGTTTTGATTTGCATTTCTCTGATGGCTAAAGATGATGAGCACTTTTTCAGGTGCCTTTCAGCCATTCGTAATTCTTCTGCTGAGAATTCCCTTTTTAGATCTGAACCCCATTTTTTGATTGGGTTATTCAAGGTTTTGGGCTCTAGAGTCTTGAGTTCTTTATATATCTTAGAGATCAGTCCTCTATCACTTGTAGGGTTGGTGAAAATCTTTTCCCATTCTGTAGGCTGTCGTTTTGTCCTATTGGCAGTGTCCTTGGCTTTACAGAAGCTTCTTAGCTTCAGGAGATCCCACTTATTGATTGTTGGTCTTTGTGTCTGTGCCACTGGTTTTATATTTAGGAAGTGGTCATCTGTGCCAATTCGTAGAAGTGTATTTCCCACTTTCTTTTCTATCAAGTTTAAAGTGGCTGGGTTTATGTTGAGGTCTTTGATCCACTTGGATTTGAGTTTTGTGCAGGGTGACAGGCTCGGATCTATTTGCATTTTTCTACACACTTCCATCCAGCTATGCCAACACCATTTGTTAAGCATACTATCATTTTTCCATTGAATATTTTGGGCCTCTTTGTCAAAGATCAGTTGTTCATAGGTTTTTGGGTTAATGTCTGGATCCTCAATTCTATTCCATTGATCCACAAGTCTGTTTTTATGCCAGTACCAGGCTGTTTTTATTACTGTAGGTCTATAGTATAACTTGAAGTTGGGGATGGTGACACCTCCTGAGGTTCTTTTGTTGAGTAAAATTGTTTTGGCAATCCTGGCTTTCCTGTTATTCCAAATGAAATTGAGTATTGTTCTTTCAAGGTCCAAAAAATATTGTGTTGGGATTTAGATGGGCAGTGCATTGAATCTGTAGATTGCCTTTGGTAGGATTGCCATTTTTACTATGTTGATCCTACCAATCCAGGAACATGGGAGAGCTTTCCATTTTCTGATATCCTCTTCAATTTCTTTCTTCAGTGATTTAAAATGTTTGTCAAATAGGTCTGTTACTTCTTTGGTTATAGCTACTCCAAGGTATTTAATACTATTTGCTGCTATAATGAAGGGTAATGGTTCCCTTATTTCTTTTTCAGCTCTTCTATCTTTAGTGTATAGAAGGGCTACTGATTTCTTCGAGTTAATCTTGTATCCTGCTACATTGCTGAAGGTGTTTATTAGCCGTAGCAGTTCCTGTTCCTCCCACTTATGAGTGGACCCGAGTACACAGAAGTCACTGGTATTTTTATTTTTTCCTCTGTTCCGTACTCTACAGAGATTAGTTTGCCTTCAGCCTGACCATCCAGTAGGAGCAGGAAATCTTTGATTTCCCAAAAGAAATAATTTTTAAAACCGAAGTTTCATATAAGATCTCCTACCACTGCATGTGTGGGCAAAACAAATATTCATAATATTTCATATCTATATATAGCATCAGTTAATAACTCACTATGGTATTAAGGCATGGCCCTGAAGAAAGCCTGATGTGGTAGACTATAGCTATTTATTTCCTGAGTCAAGGAGTAGCTTCTGAAATCCTAGAAAAGGGCCTGTATTGTTTCAGTTGCTGTTGAAGGATTTATGGAGCTCAAAGTAATACCTTTTGACCAACCAATATAGAAGTATTTCAGGGGGCTGGAGAGATGGCTCAGAGGTTAAGAGCACTGACTGTTCTTCCAGAGGTCCTGAGTTCAATTCCCAGCAAAACCACATGGTGGCTCACAACCATCTATGATGAGGTCTGGCGCCCTCTTCTGTAAAACTGTATGCATAATAAATAAATAAATAAAAAAAAATTAAAAAAAAAAAAAAGAAGTATTTCAGTTTATTAGTAACAGTCATCTCATGAGATTCTGGGTATGTTGCAGTTGTATCTGAAGAGTACTTTGGTTTAATTTAGATAAAATTTAGATATGGCTTATCTGTATTTGCATGCTTTCACATGAGAAGACTCAGAGTTCCTTAGAAAAATATTTTAAATCTTTCAAAATATAGGCATCATAAAAGTGACTTTTATGTCTCTCTTTCAGGTGTTTCTATTTTTTCTGTAACTCAGGACCAAACCCAGGGCCTTGCGTTTTGCTAGGCAAATGCTCTTCCACTGAGCTAAATCCCCAACTCCTCAGGTGTTTCTAAAACACATAGTAAACTCAAAATCTAGCTGTCTCCCACATCCTACAGCAATAGTGCAGTGTTGACTTTTAATATCAGTTATAAAATTAAATGTTCAAATTACAAAATACATGCATCTACATAGTATCTGTGAGCTCTCTAAAAATGCATGAACTGCTGCTCATCTGTCTTCAAGGAAAAATAAATCATAGTAATGCTTTTCTCTGGGCAATAGGTTTTTAAATTGTGATTTGTGCATAAAAGCAACTAAGTAGCCCTTGTCAAGAAGACTATTACAAGACCATTTGATGGAGACCATTTTGGATAATTTACCTAATCAACAAAATTTCTCCTTTCTTAGACAAGGAAAGTAAGTTATACCAAATTATCAAGTGGCAGGAGTGTGTGTGTATGTGTGTGTGTGTGTGTGTGTGTGTGTGTGTGTGTGTGTGTGTGTTACATAAAAGGATTCTTTGTTCTCTTGTTCTGTTGTCTTCTCTCCAGCTTCCCAGGAAGTACTTCATGAGACATAGCATATGTGAAAAACATTTCTTCCACAACTGGATATCACAATATTCCATTCTGCCTTTGAGAGTCCCCAGATAAAGCAAAATTATTACTGTAAAACCCGAACTATGAGTCCCCTTTCTTATCCCATGAAAAATGAGGTTTAGCATGTCACAAAATTTATTTTCTTGTCTGTTTTTAATAGGTCTTTCCAAAATACCAAGGTAAATCACACTCTGGTTTTCAAGAAAGTTTCTTTTTTAAAATTAAAAAGACTATACCAATAGAGGTATAGGATGGATTGAGTAAAATAATTGTCAGATGTTTGAATTAAAAAATAATCATATGTACCAATTAAATATTAATAAAACTGTTTAAATTAATTTCTCCAATCTTAAGTATATGAACTAGAGGGTTTTGTCATCAAATTCTGTCTATATAATTTAGAGTTCAGTCTAAATACAAAATCATTACACATACACACACACACAGACAGTCACAGTCACAAACGAATGCATGGAGGAGGGTATTTGATATCATGTGTATTTGTGGAAGCTAGTAAAACAATCATTGTAAGGTTATTGTCTTTGCTTGTGTTCATGATTAAAGACTTCATCACAGCTAGTAGAGGGAGGGAAGGTGAATATGAAATGAAGCAAAGTAAAAATGGGCTGCAGCCAAAGACAGACTGAAACTCATGAGTTCTCATTGTGTCTGACCTTAGTAGTTCACTTGTCTCTTTATGTCCAACTGTGTTAGCAGACCAGTGATGAGAAGTGTACACTATGTTACATCATGGCTGTTCTTTCGCCCACTTTCCAAATCTTATCTAAGAACTTCTTTTATGATCATCCTAGTCTTGTGTGTGTGTGTGTGTGTCTGTGTGTCTGTGTGTCTGTGTGTCTGTGTGCTAGCATGCAAGTGCATGTGATATATATGTATATGTATGAATGAAATATCTGGAAAATACCCTCAGATTACTTAACACATTGCAAAGGCATCATAGTATTGTCACTGTATTTTAGGGAGAGATATGTTAACACATTGCTGAGAATTAAATTCTAAAAAGTGAGACTGAAAGCCTTGCCTGGCTTCTGAAGGAGAGGACAGGGTGCTACAAGAAATTAGAAGGTACTGAAGAGCCCTGGCATTGTTATTGTGTCATGTTTCTCTTACACTGTAGTGTTGACCTTACTATATCAAGAAATGAGACCTAGGTTCACTTCCCTGACATTGGGGCAGGACTGTAACTGTGGCATAAGTGGGACTGCATTCCTTCTGAGCTAAGATACAAATAATGCATATCCACTGGGCTCTCCCTTCCATCAACATTGAATTGGTCCTCATATTATGAGGAGGCTTAAACTAGTAAGGCTGATCTGTCTATAGAGCTAGTTGACATTTCTAGCTAACTAAGATCTTACTATGAGCAAGCAGCATCAGTCAAGGAACATAAGCTAATTAATCCGTAGATGACTTCTGTCCCCATCTTCAACTGTCAGCCCCTGCAAATGATGTCAAATGCAGCACAGAAAGAAAATAGCTCACCAAGTCTTACCTAAATTACAAATATGAATATGTTTCCCTTCATGTCATCAAGTTTAGAGAATATTTGTTATATAACTATGTAGTGATATGTTACATATTTAATAAGACCTGAAATATGAAGAGATCAACCTACAGTCAAGCTAGGCAAGTAGTTTCAGGAGTTCTGGATCACCAGGAGTTCTGGTTCTCTGTGAGTACAAGGCCAAACAACTGGGCTTCAATGCCACACACCTTTAATCCCAGCATGGGAAAGGGGAAAGTCTGGAGTGGTGGCCTACTCCTATAATCCCATAACTCCAGAGACAGAGAACTTTCTGTGTTTCTGTGAGTTCAAGGCTGACTACCAAGTAGAGTAGCTCATTCCTTTTATCTTAATCTGAATGGGATACAGCTGGGCAAAGAAGGTATTTCAGGCAGACTCAGGAAAACAACAGGAATTAGAAGCAACCAGGAGTGATGCTGAGGAAGCTGGAGGGTAGTTGGGTGAGATTTGACTGTGGTGATTCACTCTTTGATATTTCAGCCTTTCCCCAATATCTGGTCCTGAGTTTCTTTCAATACAACTAGAATTCATGCAACACACCTATACTAACTGAAAATCTATTTGCCAGATCAATAAAGAATATATAATCACAAATATATATTGTTTTCTTAAATCATATATAATTATCTGTCATTTTAATCAATATTCTTATACAAGTAATATTTTCTGATTTTAAAGACTTATTTTATTTTTAATTATGTGTATGTGTGTGTGTGTGAGAAAGAGGAGAGAGAGAGAGAGAGAGAGAGAGAGAGAGAGAGAGAGAGAGAGAGAGAGAGTATGTGCACATGTGTAGGTGCAACAGAAGATGGCACTATATTCCCTGGTTCCCTGAAGTTTCATGTGGTTTGGGCCACCAGACATGGGTGCTGGGTCTTCTACAATAGACATGCTCTTAATCCCCAAGCCATCTCTCTCCAGCCTCAAGATGGTATTTTCTAAACTTTGATCCCTGAGACAGTTAAAGCTTTGTATGGAGTTGTAAAAGATAATACACAGTTCCTTTATAATCTTTACCTAAGTTCTCTCATCACATTTGTCACTAATTATAGCACAATGTTACATACAGGAAACTGTCATTGATACAAGCCACCAATCTTACTGTGATTTTGCCAGATTTATAAATAGATGCTGCAGTGTGTGTGTGTGTGTGTGTGTGTACATGCATGCGCGCATGCATGCTTAATTCTATATATTTTTACTACAAGTATAACATCAGTTGGTCACAACTCCAGTCAAGACACATTGATCCTCCTGTCCCTGATGTATAACCATCCTTCAGCACTAGGATTATGTGTTAGCACAGTTGCACTTAGATTTTTTTATACAGACACTTTGGAACCAAACTCTGATATTCATTCTTTTACAGCAAGCATGCTTAAACACTGAGCCATCTATCTCTTCAACCCTGGTTTGCTTTTCTTAGAAAGCACTCCTGTTATCTATGAAGAAACAGAATGCACTGCTTCATTCCTAAAAAAAGACTTAAATGTGTGTTCTACCAGATACTTTAAGTGTATGGAGAATTAAAAATATGTAGAGGATTAAATCTGGAATAAGATTAAAAATATAAAATACATAAGATTCCTTGAAATTGACTTGCAAATTTGTCTATGTCTTTGTAGAGTTAAGAGGGAGATGTGCTGAATTATTTGGTTCACAACAGTCTGAAGAAAATAATGAAGCAGTAGATCAGAGAAGTCCAAAACAATTTTGAGGACAGAGTAGTAATTCCTCCTGTTGTATGTACAGATGTTATGTGGTGAATCTAAGTGAAACAGGTTAACAATAAGACAATAAATAAGTGATACTGGTTGAAGCTTTGCTAGAACAGAAAACACATGCACAGGTTAAAAGGACAGCTACTGTTGACCATCATCTAATAACAGGAAGAAGCAAACAAAGGCCCCATGCTGCAGATTTCTCATTTTTAAAGAACAACTGTAAAATTGAACTTTAATGAGTTATTGCTTTATTTTTATGATACTATCATTATTTTTAGATCAGTAACTGAAAGAAACAGGTAGTAGTCCAGAGTTACTCTCCTGCCACAAGTTTCAAGTCTCTGATTTGGAATATCTAATGCAAAGCAATCCATGTACGTATGACCTCCAGCAATGTAACTATTGAATACTAGTGAGATGTAGGTTATACTCTCAGACTCATGCATAGAATATGGATTATTTGGCTAGTTAAATGTGGTGTGCCTTCACAGACACGGACAATATTTCTAAAAAAGGAACCAAAGAAAGAGCTGAATATAGTTTGGGGAATGTAAATTTCCCCCAATCATATGAAAAGATGTTTAATATCCTTAGTCATTAGGGACTCACCAAAGGAAAACCACAGTCAGATCAAATTATATACCCAAATGTTAAAAACCACAAGCAGCAGGTGTTGGTAAAGTTGTAAAGTAACTGGACTAGTCCCCTGCTGACACACATGACAAGGTGCCCATTCTTGTCATCTCAAATATGAATTAACATAATTTCTCTTCACAACCCAGAAATTTCACTTGTACAAGTCTATTAACCCAAACAATGAATGCATATTTTACAAAAAGACTTGCATGTGTTTGTTCAGAGCAACATCATTCAAATTATCTGTTACCTGAAAATATTCCAGATTATTCATCAACAAAAAGCTGAAAAATTAAAAATCTTTATAGTATATTTATATCATGAATGAGCAATAAAAAGAACTGAATAGACTGCATCCATCAATATAGATTTGTTTTAAAGAATGGGTTAAATGAAAATAACTCTAAACCAAAGAGTACTTACAACATAATTCCATTAGAAGAGGTTCAAGAATAAGCATAGTTATTTAAACCTGGCTGTTTTCAGTAGATCAGTATTCTGTTGATCAGGCCTGTATCCCCTGTACAGAGGATGAAGGAGGAGAGTTTGTCATTCAAGGTCTGCCTGGGCTACAAAGTGAGTCAAGGGCCAACCAGAAAGGTCCTGGGACAAATGTTTAAGGAGGCATGAGGTATAACTCTGAGGTTGAGTTATATTTATTAAGTTCTTGGTTTGATATCCAGAACTGAAAATATAAATAAACATGAAAAGAAACAAGAAAAAATTCTTCCTTCCTTGTGAGTAAAACTGATTAGAAAGAGAGTAAAGGATAGTCTTAGGGAATGAAAATATTCTATATGAAAAATTGTTGTATGAAGTTCTACATAGTGTATATGTAAGATTTTTTGCATTTTAATTTATGTAACTTAGACCTCTGTAATAAATTAAGAAAATATCTAGATTTTTGGCAGAAAGAAAGCAGAAAAGGATGCCTCTGACCTGGTCAAACATAATTGTCCATCTTCATACAAGGAATCAATACCAACCTCCATGTTTCCATGTTATTCATAGGTTCACAGACTGGGCCAATTACACACAGAAATGATAAAGCTTGCATATACAATGCCCCAAAGAGAAAATCCTTCTGTCCCCTGAAGATTTCTATTATACAGAGAGGCATTACACACTACCAGACAAAAAAATGACTTTACTAATATACACTCAAGTTCCAACTCCCCCAAATTTTATCTGGATAGCCTTGTATAAATTACTATTCTAAATCGCCTATATCATATCAATAAAATGGCATATGAGGATGGGCAGTGGGAAGCACCTTTCATCCTATCACTCTGAGGAGGCAGAGAAAGTTAGCCTGGTCTGCAAAGTGAGTTGCAGGACAGCCAGGGATACCCAGAGAAATCCTGTGTCTAAAATCCAAAGTAAATTAATAAATAAAATAGCATGTGACTCCTTTAGATGAAGCCCAGGATTATGGGCAGGGTTGGTGTTATAAGTTAACCCTCACCATCAGATCTGATCTGGAGATGTAAAGCATGTCTGGGAAATTTTTTAATAGTTATAGTAACAATCTGTTTGAAACATTACCGTGGGGGTTGTAGATAAAGTTCTTGACTTGCACAGATCGAAATATTCAATATATTTTAGCATTTCACCTTTCAGTTATATAGGGCCAAAGTGTCCAGACATCTCCAATTTAAGCTTTTCTAAAACTAAATAAAATATCATATTATTAAATATCCTTTCACCAATGGAAGAGTTCTTGGAAGAGTAGCATACTGAGTGTGTGTGTGTGTGTGTGTGTGTGTGTGTGTGTGTGTGTGTGTGTGTGTGTGTAGAGGTATGTTGGAGGGTTTGAAGCAAGGAAAGGAAAAGGAAATGTTTCAGATTATATTACAAAAAAATAAAGAAATGAAAAACTTTGAGCAACTTATATTTACCAAGAGAAAATTTCCTTAGAGTTAAACAAAATGAACAGGAGAGATCTAAGAGAAAGCATTGCTTAAACATGTCACACAGGGTTCTCTTTTTGCAAGTAAATGGAAGAAAAATATTTTGCCGAACTGAAGACAGGAGTTTAGAAAGTCAGGTTTCTTATGGTTTTTTTTATTTCTTTTATTTCATAAAAGACCATGACCAGAAACAATGTGGGGAGGAAAGTTTTATTTTAGCTTATGGAGGGTTGATGCTTACTGGGTCCTCATGACTTGCTCAGCCTGCTTTCTTTTAGAACCCGAACCAGCCCAGGGATGGCACCATCCACAATGGTCTGGGCCCTCCCCATTGATCACTAATTAAGAAAATACCCTAAAGGCTTGTCTGCTGGCAGCCTGATTTTCTAGAGGCATGTTCATAGTGGAGGATCCCTCTTCTAGCTTACCTTATATCTGATATAAAACTAGCCAGCACATCAAGCATAACTTCTGTTAAACCAAAGTAACCCTCTAGGCCCAAGGTGCAGAATTCAAAGCCACCAAATTAAAGCAGGAAACAACTTCTGAATGTATTGTCCTTAGATAGTTTTTCTGCATCAACTGCTAGAGATTCTAACTCCTCCAGTCTTGCCATTCAACATAGGAAAGACCAGATAGATGTCTTTGTCTTCTGAGAGATCAGACAGGAACCTAGAATTAGAGCTATCTTATATAGAGTCCACTCTGCAGGAGAAGTAGTTTGCAAGAAAACTTGGGAGATTATAGGGAAAAAGCAGTAGGTATCAGGCAGCTGAAAAATAGCAAAAATGGACCAAAGAGAACATAGGGCAGAGTAGCAATGGGCTACAAAATGCTCTTTTCTCTGTATTAGATTCTTTGTATTTAGAGCTCAGTGACCTTTTCTGTGATCCCATTATTAAGTTCATCTCAACAACATCTCAGAACAGCAGAGAGGGAATATCAATTCATTTCCTCATTAGTGACCTCTTCTGTCTTGTGCTGTATTTCTCAATAGTTCCTGAATTTTCTGTGGAAGTCAGCAAGAAAGCTAGAGCAGATACTTAAAGGCATCGTTCTGTGGCACACTTTTTTTCATTTATAGAAGTTAAGAGATAAGGATGGCTTCTTGCAAAAAACTGTAGAAAAGCAACAGTTATCTCAAGATACATTTAAGGAGACACTAGAACACTGAAAAGTAGAGCTATTCAAATCTTAGTTTACTTACATGCTGACACAAAAAAAAGTTTGCTTGTACCTAAAGTCACCTTGCTAGGGAAGAAGGAGGACCAAATACCAGTATGAAAACTGTTACATGCATCAAGTTGAATTTTGAAATTTTTTAGTCTATCCCATATACAGCTTTCCTAAATTTGAAAAAATATATATATTTCTATTTCAATATCAATGTTATAACAAAACCTTTTTGTTTTTTAATTATCTCCTCTAACTTATATGCATATAGTCTTTGGAAATTTTGACAATTGGCATTTATATTTTGATTTATTTCTTTACTATCAGTAAATGCCATTAGTTCAACTCCCAAGGCAGATGGCAAGTGTTTCCAAAATTTTTGTTCAAATGATATATTCACATTTTAAAGAAGTGAAACATGGGTAATTTATTAATAATCATGCATTTAGATTTTGGCTTGTGGAAACTGAAAAGATTTTATGAAAAAAATATTATAAACAATAAAACTATTGAGATTTGCATTGCATAAGTGACAAAATGTCACCAGCAAGAGCATTCAGGCTACTCTCCACCTTAAGAACTGGCAAACTACTATCATCAGGGTAAATTTTATTGGAGCACGCTGTTGTATCCTGGTCGTGAGACCCCCAAAGAGACCACCAGAGATTTGAACTCTCCAAAATGCAAAAGCAAGGTTTATTGAAAAGTACAAGCCTTGGCAGGGACCCCATCTGAAGGCATTGTCATAGCAACAGCCAGAGGAGATACCTATCCCTCAGCAAACTTAGTTTTTTAAAGGAAAAAAATTGAGGTTACACATCAATTAGGGGGTCTCAGTACAGATACAATTATCATTAGATCATTTCTTAGGGGCTTTCCAGAATTCCCCTTTTATCTTAGCCATTGATGCCTTGGGGCTGGGTACTTTTTGTAATGCAGGAACTAGCCTGATCACTGAGAAATGCTCATCAGCATCTGTGTTCTTTACTCATCAGGTACCAGGTTTACTCCCTCATGTGCAATGACCAAAAGTATCTGTAGATATTGCCAAATACCTCTTCTGGGAAAAATTAACTCTGAGAATCACTTACCTAATTTACAATTCCCCACTGTGTCATAACTTGTAGCTTTTAAAGATTGTGTTATTTTTTAATTATGTATCTTTGTGTATATCTGAGTGTGGGTTAGGGGTTGCCTGTGCTGGAAGATAGAAGAGGGCTTTAGAGTCATTGAAGTTGGAGTTACAATTAGTTGTGAACCACTTGATATAGGTGCAGAGAATCCAATTTGGGTCCTCTCGAAGAACAGGAAGTATTCTTAATCACTGAGCCCCCCCTCTCTCTCTAGCACCACTTCTATACATTTTGAGGCTGTGACTTAATACTATCTGACTTCAGTAATCAGGAGGGATGATAAGATTCTTTGAGGAAAAGCATGAGGTTCCTGTTGCTTGTTTTTTTATCTTCAGAGAGAGAAGACTTGTTGGTTGCTTTTCTCTTTTATCTGAGTGGCCAAGGGTCTAGTTAGAGCTATTATTGCTATACCTTAAACCATGACCAAAGCAACTTAGGAGGGAAAGGATTATTTGATTTACACTTCCACCCATAGTCCATCATTGAAGGAAGTCACGACAGGTATTCAAACAGGATACTTGGAGGCAGGAGCTGATGAAAAGCCATGGAGTGCTGCTTACTTGCTTGCTCCCCATGGCTTGTTCAGCCTGCTTTCTTATAGAACCCAGGACCACCTACCCAAGGATGACACCACCTACAATGGGATGTGCACTGTGTGATTCTATGAGGATTATCAGTAGATCCTTTAAATCCCTTCCTCAAACAAACATGCTATTTCTATGGAGCATGAATTAGCCATCAATCACTAATTAAGAAAATGCCATAGGCTTGCCTGATCTTACAGAGGCATTTTCTTAATTGGGGTTGCCTCCTCTCAGATGACTTTAGCTTGTGTCAACATGACATAAAACTATGCAGCACATCAAGTTCAGCTAAAAGCACCTAAATTGTACTCTAATTTTTCAGTTCCTTACACTTTTCATAGTATTGTGGTTTGGATATGAAGTGTCTCCCCAAAAGACTCATATGTCAAAGACTTGGTTGTCAGCCAGTAGGCCTTGGGAAAAACTTAGTCATAAGGGCTCTTAGTGAGTAAGTGGCTTAATCCACTGATGTATTAATTTGATCGTATTTCTGGGAAGTGGTGGTCACTCTTACAGGTGGGGCATATTTGGAGGAAGTAGGACATTGGAGTATGTCCTTGGAGGATATAGTTATTTCCAAGTTCTTTTCTGTCTTTTTACTTCCCAGCAACTATGAAGTGAGTAGATCTGCTCAACCACACTCTTACTGTGTGTTCTGTCTCATACAGACTTATAAATCTATGGAGCCAGCTGACCATGTATGGAGCCAGCTAACCCTAACCCTAAAAACATGAGGCAAAATAAATCTTTCCTCTTTTAAGTTATAATCTCAAATATTTGTTCAAAGCAATGAAAATCTAACTAACCCACAGTGTTGGTTCAAATAGTTCAAATGTAATTCCCTCCCTCCCCCCAATCTCACTTTGTTGGAGGTGTGGTTTTGCTTGAGTAGGTGTGGCCTTGTTGGAGGAAGTATGTCACTGTGAGGGCAGATTTTGAGGTTTCCCCTATGCTCAGGATACCTACCACCCAGTGTCTGCCAACTTCCTGATGCCTACAAGATGTAGTACTCTCTACTCCATTTGCCTGCATGCCACTGTGAGCCCCACCATAATGATAATAGATGGAGCCTCTGAAACTGTAATCAAGCCACCCACAATTAAATGTTTTCTTTTTAAGAGTTACTGTGGTCATGGTGTCTCTTCACAGCAATAAAAACCCTAACAAAGACACTCACATACTATTCTATGAGGATTATCAGTAGATCCTTTAAATCCCTTCCTCAAACAAACATGCTATTTCTATGGAGCATGAATTATAATTTAATTGTTGCTTCATTCATTGATGCTTGTCTTGAACAAACTCTGTACCATTTGGAATTTTACAGGCATGAAATGTATTTGAAGCTATTATATGAGATTCTCCTCTATTTTCCTTGAGATCTGTTGTTTACAACCACTTGTACCACCAAATTACTATCAGATTGATCATTGAAAACTAATTCACAGATAGTTCTCTTGATTACTCAATGGGCTGGAGAATTTGGCTTGAAGCTAAACTTCCAGGAGCATAACTCAAAACAATTCCTTAAAACAGACTTGATGAATTATTGCCAGTAATTACTAGAGGAAGCTCACAGTGCCAATATCCTGCATGGCAGGAACTCAGTCTAACAGCCACCGGGAAGCTGTTGTCATTATCATGAGTCTTACAGAGAACAGCATCTCTTTCACTGGAACTAGACAGTTTTGCACAGTAACCCTGAGCTGTGCTACTAGTGAATTTTTACTTTTGATTTGGAATGCTGGACTCAAATATGGAGAATTTCTTACCTTGTTTATTTGAAGGTATTTAGAAATCCACTTATAATATTTTATTGTCTGAAAACTGTTTATTTTACTCATAAAGATGACACTTCATGTGGTAAGATCAGAATGAACTTTTATTTCTGTGCCTTGTTATTGAGGTCCATTCAGTAAGACTCTTCCCTATAGCCCAAGATAGCCTGAAACTCACTCTATACTTTAAGCTAGCCTCAAACTTGTAGAGTCCTCCTGCCTCAGCCTTCCAAGTACTAAAATTACAGTCATGTGGTACCACTTTCAGTTGTCATTCTCCTTTCTCATAGTCTATAAAGTTTCTCCCAGTCTGCAACATAAACTTTATGTATCAGTAGCATAACTACCACTAATTAATTGGCTTTGCTCATGGAAAACACCAAATTTAAGGCTGACTGGAGTAAATGAGAAAGTGCAAATTGGTAGCTCTTTTTAAAGTCTGAAGTTGAAAGGGCAGTTTCAATATGCTACTAAGTTCTAATAATCTGAGGGCTGGAGATGTGGTACAGCAGTTAAGAGAGCTTTGTTATTTTTCCAGAGGATAGGACAATCATAGGCTTGTGATTCACAAAATGAAATAACCAATTTGGCACTCAGCACTCATGGGAGGGAGTTTATGACTCCCTGTAACTTCATCTCCAGAGCATTCAACTCCTTTTCCCAGATCTTGGAACATCCACATGGATGTGCAAATGTATGTAGGCACACACCACATGAATAAAAATAAAATAAATACATTTCTAAAATTTTGATAATTAATTTTTGAAGTTTTCTGAGATAGTATCTTGACCATATGTAAGTCACAGGAAAAATAAAGGTATAATATTCAAGAAATTAAATATAATGCTGGCACACATATATTTAGGGCATATCTACTGCCGATTTTAATTTAAGTTGAACTGAAAGTTGTTTTGCCTTATGAAGGGATTGGAAATCAAAACATAAGAATATTTTCTTACAAAATTACAAGCTATTTTAGACAAGCAATTCTTATTTGAAAAGAAAAGTAGTAGTTGTGAATTTTAAATTTACAATTGGAATGTAAATCATTTTTAACATTTTATCTACACGTATGTGGTTTCATCAGTGTGAAATAAAGCAGTTTATCAAATTACCAGGGACTCATGTGACATCTATGAAAGGATTTGCCAAGGACTATGGAAGGAGCAATCATAGGTTTGTGATTCACAAAATGAAATAACCAATAAACTAAAAGGACAAATGTACAGGACATTTATGAGAATTGCCACAGGTAAGCTCAAGTCCATGTTCTGCTAGCAAAGAGAAAAATAGTGTAAGAGGAGATAAAAAAGAAATATGTTTTGTCTCAGTTTCTAGCCATGTCTTCATTGTGGTAAAAAAAAAATAGTAAAATTAAAAACAAGTATGCATGTCTAAATGAGGCAGTAGAATGCTTGCAAAGATGGAAACGATAATATTTTTCAGTTGTTATATATTTTGAAGATATCAAGTCAAGTGCATACAGAGCTTTGGGATTTAGGTAACTGATATCTGTTACTTTTAGAAAGAAAGCTGAAAGGAAGCTACTAGGGCTATGGCATTCCCGTGAGCTAAGTGAAAGAAGCCTGCATTGGAATTGAAATGCACTTTCCTCTCTATGAGACAGTGGGACCAAGGCATTTGATGAGGGTTGATTTGTATTCTGTTTGTTTCTCTTTTGTTCTAGGGCCTCTCCACATTTCTGTCTGGAAGCCGAGCCTGCCACTGTTTCAAGTCATATCATGAAATGGACAGTAAACACATTCTCACTTTCTCCAACCTCCAGGGGAGCAATGAGTCACAACTATTAGCCTATTTTAATGTTTATAAGCGTTATTGATTACTTCTCCTAATTCCGTGGCAAAACACCAGTAAGAAGCAATTTAAGTGAGGGTATCTTTCCTTTGCTTCACAGTTTAAGGGGGCTTATGCTCCACAGCAGGGAAGGTGTGCTGTCAGGAGCTAGAGACTGCTGCTCATACTGCATTCAGAGTCAGGAAGCAGACAATGAACAGCAAGTAGGGCCAGGCTATGAAACCTCAAGGTCTGCCCCCAGTGATTCACTTCCTAAAGTTTCCTACAACATTCCCAAAGAGTACCACCAACTACAGACCAGGGATTGAAACATTTAAAGCATATGGGGGACATTTCATGTTCAAACCACAAAAAACAAGAGTATCAGTAAAAATAATGCCTAAACTCATCCTTAGAGCAAAACGTTATTCAAACAGCTGGCTGTCATTTCCATTATCTTCACTGCTTACATGGAATATCCCTGGTTAATAAGGTTTACTCATAATCTAATGGGTATATTTCTATATATTTCTCAGGGCATTGTCTATTTTCAGAAATTAACAAAGTATGATACATGGCTGATTCTGTCGAGGTGTGGAGGAGATTTTGAAACTTTTTATAGGTTTCACATTCACCATCTTTCTACGTTTCAGCATTCCCAATTCTTGAATATTTTGTCTGTTCAAATGGGATCTACTGGGACTTTCACTGCCTAACATCAGAAGTATCTCTCCACTTATCAGTTCCTTACAGAACATTTTTCCCTTATGCCCAGTTCAGTTATTATCCTCATTTCTGTGACTAAACACATGACAGAAGCAGTATAAAAGGAGATGAATTCATGTAGGCTGATGTTTTCAAAAGGCACAGTCCAATCTGGCATGGTTTCAGGAGCAGATCTGCCTGTGGCAGCCAGACCATCGCAAAGGTTATTCATCTGGGAAGGCATGAAACATGGAAAGGAAACTGTAATCAGCATATAGTAAAATCTTCAAAAGCTCTATTCCATACAATCAAGCCCCAGTTTTTAAAGGCTCCACAAGTTTCAAAGCAGTGTCATCAGCTAGGGAACAAATTGGATATATTACTGTAAATACATCTGGTTGTTGTCTGGTAAGGAGACAAGGGGGCTTGAAAGCGAGCTGATAGGGAAAAATTTTGGAGGTTCCACTTCAGAAAGTAGTACTATGAATTATAGAGTAATAGGAGTGGCTGCAACCTACTTTTAACATGAATAAGGCCATCTTCTCTGACCACTTGCTTTTTAAAACAGAAACTGTAGTTTTCAAAATATTGCTTAAAAGAGAATTACAAAGGGTTTTATGGATCCTCCAAATCAAACATCAGATGTTCTGAAAATAATCACTAAAATAGATCTTTTCTGATGATAAAAAATCACGTGCTCAAAAACATTTAGTAAATGTTTAAAAAAGTTGATAACAAAAAACAAAAATCATCAAATGGTGAAGTATTGAATCATGAAGCAATGATTATTAGTAATCTTTATCTACACACACACACACACACACACACACACACACACACAATGGGATTATACTATGGATACTTTTGTCATTTTATTTCTTTTTTTACTTATAAATACGATTTGGGAGATTTCAAAATTTAAAAAATCTATTATGCTAAGAATTTAATGGTTGAATAGAAATCCATTCTGTGGGCATACTTTGTGTGAATGAGTTTCTGGTCAGGCAAGCAGAAACTACTTTATAGATTTTATGCAGGAAAGGACTCATGTTAGTGATTTGCTACAAAGATATAGTCAGAAAATTAGATATGGGTTTATATCAGTTAGTTATTAGCTTGTAACAAACCATTCTAAACCTATTGAGGTAACAAACTTACTTAAAACCACAAACTTACTTAAAACCAATACATTTATCTAGGAGACATCTCTGTGGTCAGCAGAGTCAGTGGATCTCTTTTGGACAATTCTCTGATCTCCTCTGAGCTCTCTCCTTCACCTGTGCTTGATGATATGTTGGTTTTGCTGATCTTGGCTGAGAGCTCCTTTACATACCTGAAGTGTCACCTGGGACACGCGGAAAGACTACACACTAATGTATAAAGTTAACTTATGTTCTACCAAGCTAATTTTTGCTTATTCTTACAGGGTTGTGAGTCAGTGACTGAGCAGAAGCACATGAGTTTTCTAAAGACCTTAGTTAGGCACTACCACAAAGTCACTTTCATTGCATTTAATGATTCAAAATAAGAAACAAAGCCAGCCCAGGTTCAAAGAGAGAAAAAATACATTTCATGATGAAAATGCATCATGAAAGCAGATGAGGGTGTTATAATTTGGGATGCAGCGGGAACCCATAAGCATAGGTCAAAAGGGATACAGGAGGGCAATGGGATTGTGAATGAGGAAAAGGTAATATGACATATACATATGAAAGTGAAAAAAGAAATCCATTATTTTGTATGCCAAAAATATTTTTAAATGACACAGAGAGAAATAATTTTCTAGTTTTGCAAACAATTGACCACAGTATATATTGCTGAGAGAGCAGAAAGCTGTACCACTACTGTGCTAGGCTGTATTAAATACAGCTCCGCAAATGGTGCTGTGGCTACTCCTTTTAGAGGCACTGCTAACACTAAGTGAGAGCTCAGGGATCTAAAGGCTTCACTGTTGTTCAAATTGCCACAGATGCTGTTGAGAATAAAGAGTTCCCTGTAGTCTTGCTGCTGCTTCTGCTGGAAGGACCCCAGAGATGGAAGAAAAGGCTTCTCTTTTTTCTCCACACTATAGTCTGTCTACCAGTGCTTCTCACTGGCAAACCTAACAGGAAGCCAGCTGGGAAAGGAGCCAGAAAAATGTACTTTGTAAGTTTCTTTATCTCCATAAAACCAAAAAAATATCAAAAGTAATAGTTGAGAGCCAAGTGTGATTTGACTATGAAAGAGTATCATTTTTAAATTGAGCCTCTGTTTCTAGATATTTAGATGGTTTCTTTAGAGATATAAATACAGACAGTGAATACATCAATGGGAATTTCTAAATGCAATGAACAATGACACCTCAGTTCCAAGAAATGCATTTAAGCATAGTCATGTCCTCCTTTAACATAGCAAGAAATAGATAATGGAAAAAGCAGGGCAGCCCTAGGGCTGTGTGCTCTGTCCCTCCACCAGTGGATTTATTCATCTTCAAGGCCAAAGCACTGGCATTCTGCCCATTTGGGGTTCCAAATGCACTGAGTTTACCTCAGAAACTCTATCCACAATTCCTTTGTCCCACAAGCCATGCTTGAAATAAACGATGTCTATAATAATTTTTCAAGAAGGAAAATAATTTTATTGCAAATGTAATACAACTTGAAAAAAAACAAATGAGTATTTCACATGAGTAAAATTTCCTCCTCAGAACATTGATTTATGCACACTAATAAATTTAGTGATTGTAGTCACTGAAGTATGATTTATATTTTTCCACTCTAATATTTATTAAAAATCATTTATGATATCATCTTAATAAGCCTTTTGCTTTAATATAGTTAAATGTATATAATAATTAGACCTTGCATTATACATTCTATAATATGCATACATTAAAACTTACTGTACTGTTTTTCTTCCCAAGTGGAATGTAAGCTCCCCGAGGATAGGAATCTTGTTTGGCTCATAGCTGTAATCTCTGTCATTTAGTTTCTTGTAAACAGAGCATAGTTTTGTAGAATGAATGAATGTACCTAAAATCATTATTGATAAATACTTTTTAAAACAGTGTCTGCTTATGTATCCTTAACTGGTTCAAACTCAAAATCTCTCTAGCTAGGCCTCTTGAGTCCTGAGATATGGACATTCAGCACAATGCTTGGCTTTATAGGTTTTAGTTTCAGTAGTCCAATAATGAATTCTGCAGTTAGGATTCTTGTAAATATATTATGTATATATGTTTACTTTTGTATCACAAGATCATGGAAGATGAGCTAATAGATCAAAAATTAAAAACAAGGACTAGAGAGATGGCTGAGCAGTTGTTGTTCTTCCAGAGGACCAAAGTTTGATTCCCAGAATACAAATGGCGGCTCCAGTTCCACCCTCTTCTGACCTCTAAGGTCACCAGTCACATGCACAGTGTACATGAATATATTTGGGCAAAACACTTATATACATAAATAAGTAAAATTTGAAAACCCCAAAGATACACACACACACACACACACACACACACACACACACACACAAAATAAAAAACAAAACTAAAAAACTTTCTCAAATACCTTCCAAAGTGTTTAGAAAGTCCCTGGTGTGCAGGGAGGTGACACTTCTATTTACAATCCTGTCTCCATAGCTTTCAGTGACTACTCTCAAGATAGCATCGTCCTCTTAATACCATTGGCCTTTTACTTCTGTTAGGTCTGTTCACTTTTGAGGAAGTTGAGTCTTTTACATTCCTCCCTCATGTTTTAAGCCAATTGTCATTCTGATAAAATGAGAACAGTACCTTTTGTCCTGCTATTTTGTTGTTTGTTAAGAAGGCTATATTAGGCACAACCCTTTCTATGCTTCCAATAGCTTCATGACTTTTTTTAAATGTAGGCTTTAAAATATTTTCTTTCTCCTCAGAGCTCATGGGAAGCCTGTGGTGGAAAGGTGAGGGCCTGCATTCCAGTCTATCTGTGGGAAGCCTGTGGTGGAAAGGTGAGGGCCTGCATTCCAGTCTATCTGTGTCAAGCTTCTGTCTGAACAACCCTGCCTTCTGATATGCTTATCATGTCCTCTTGAACTATGTTTCCTAAGCTTCCTCTTCTATGCTTTCCTGGATGCTTTGTGTTGGCAGACCCAGTGTGTTTTGAAGACATTTCTGAATTCCAGAGTAAAAATTTTTGGAAAGCCCAGGTAGGGACCCTGAAGACACACAGATAGAATAATATATAAATGTAGATAAATAAACATATATTGGAAGTATTTGTGTGGTGTATGTGTGTGTACTTGACACAACCTAAAGTCATCTTGAAATCGGGTCTTAATTTAGAAAATGCTTCCATCATATTGGCCTGTAGGCTATTCTGTGTGGCTGTCTTTTGATTGATTGATATTGGAAGACTCAACCCACTGTGGGCATTGTTACTCCAGGGCAAATGGTCTTTGAGGATGTATAAAAATATGGTGAACATGAATCTGAGGGCAAACCAGTAAACAATGTTCTTCCATGTCCTCTGCTTCAGTTCTTGTCCCCAGGTTTCTGCCTGAGTTCCTGCTTTGGTGTCCCTTAACAAAGGATTCTAACCTGTAATAAAATGTAAACTCTCTCTTCCCAAGTTGGTTTTGGCGAAAATCTTATCACTGCAATAGAAAGCAAACTAAATTGGTTTGAAAAGTTGTAATGTGGTAAAAAAAAAAAAGGCTGTTTATCTGATGCCTTTCATACAGCACAATTCACTTAGAAATTTTAGCAAACAAAAGTGAAAGTTCGTTCATCCTCTAGATGCTTTCTAGTTTGAGGGTAGCATCCAACAGTATTCTATTCTGATAATATTCTTTGATGGTTTTTCTTCTTCTACAAATTGTTCGTGAAATTTGGAAACACAAATTTAGAAATACACACACACAAAAAGAAACTATGTGCAAAGTTCACATAAAAACTTTGCAAAACAGTTCAAAGATTTTTTTTCTTTAAGTCCTGAAACTATAATACCATAATCTTTTAAGCAGAGAATTTTTAATAAAATATTTTTGATTACAAATATAAAATTTGAAAAACTAAAAAACATTTTAAAATGTATAAAAAACCCATAACCACAACTCTGAAAAATATATACATACTTTGTTTTACAGACAAGGTTTTGCTACATAACTCAGGCTTTCCTTATACTCCCTGTGTAGTTCAGTCTGGCCTCAAATTTGGGGCAATCTTCCTACCTCAACATCTCAAGTGCTGAGATTAATAGGCATGCATTAGCATGCTTAGTTCATATATCCAATTTCTTCCAGGATCTTTCCAACAAGTCTTTATACAGATAGTTGAGATAATATTGCATATACTTTACTGTTGTTTTTCAATAGTTTACCAATGATTTCCCTGTAAGACTAAAAAAGTTCATTTGTGTATCTCCAAATGACTGTCTGCTAGTTCATTGTTGGCCTTTATGATATGCTACAGCTGCATGTGCTAAAATCTGACCTCCAAGTTTATTCAGACTAGAAGCCAATCACATTTTCTGCCATCATCCAGATTTTCTCAGTTCTATTGGATATCAAGACAGTTTCTTGCTAGCCCCAAGGATTTCAATCCTACTGAAAGCAACTGGGGAGCTTTCTAAAATAATAGCCAGTACTCATACCCAAACCAAAACAATCAGAATCTCTGAGAGGGGAAGTCTATGCTTCATAAAACCCTGAGTTCCCAGTGAAATCTAATGTAGTTGGATTTTTTTAACTTATTGGGGCCCATCACCCAGCTTTCAAAGAAATACATGAAAACTTATTCTTACTTATGAATGCCCGGCTTTAGCTTGACTTGTTCTAGTCAGCTTTTCTAACTTACATTATCCTGTTTCCCTTTAACTAGTTTTCCCTTGGGCTTTTTTCTTTTCTTTATTCTACAAATTTCTTTCCTTCTTATTCTGTGGCTGGCTGTTGGCATCCTCCTCTCCTTTCTCACTTCCTGCTCTTCTCTTCTGTCTAGATTTCTCCTCCTATTTATTTTCTCTGCCTGGAAGCCCCGCCTACACTTTCTCCTATCTTGCTATTGGCCATTCAGCTCTTTAGTAGACCAGTCAGGTGTTTTAGAAAGGCAAAGTAACACAGCTTTACAGAGTTAAATAAGGGCAACATAAAAGAATCAAACACATCTTTGCATCATTAAACAAATGTTTCACAGCATAAGCAAATGTAGCACATCTTTAATATCCTACAATAGTCTAATGCAGGCAGAATTGAGAAAATGAAATGCTCCCACCTGTTCTTCCCATGCCTATTGCCATTTCCTTAGGTCCAGACCTTCTCTGCTTTGAGTCAGGCATAGTTCTCGCCTGCTTCTGCTCTTTCTTTTGCTAACTTCCCATTCTTTGTGCTGGTCCCAAATTACTTTCCAAAACCCTGTCAGATTAAGTCATGCCACAAAGGGGAGATGTTCCACTGCTCCAACTGCCTGCACTGGCCTTAACTTACGGCCTTAGCCAGAGTGAGGCCCATGGTCACCACAGTAAAGCCAACATTATTTTTTGCCTTCCCTGGGTCCTCTAACTACCTTGTTACTTTTCTGAGTGAGCTTTTTGCTTTTGTTCAAGCTGCCTTTGTTCATGTTGTGTCTAGCCTGTAAGAAGCTGCTTCTGTCATCTTCAAAGACCACCATTATCTCATTTATACTTCAAGGCCCATTTCAAATGTCACACTCTTATTCAATCAGTCAACAATCATCTATTGAGTCACTACTGTGCACCATTCATTTTCTGGGCAATTTCCTTTGCTTCTGTATCTGTGTGCTGAGGATACAACAGGAAAAAAACAGACAAAAATCCCAGCCTCTATTTAGAGTTTACATTTTGTTGAGTGATGTGCTGCTGCTGGTGGTGTGTGTGTGTATGTGGGGGGAACCAACAACAAAAAGGTGCAAGCACGCACAAATTCAGGACCAAAACAAAACTCAAGTATATAAACAAGAAAATGTTAGAGAAATATGATGTCAAGAAACAGAACAGACAATGACGAAATGACTATTTTTGATTGGGGGATTGTTTTCATTCGGAATGGTCTCTCTGAGGAGGTGGCATCTGTACTGAGATTTAAATGACATAAAGGAAGGGATTAACCATTCAGAGGTGTGTGTGTGTGTGTGTGTGTGTGTGTGTGTGTGTGTGTGTGTGTGTGGCATAGGTAGTGGGAAAGGTCCTGGGTTGAGGAGAGAAACCATAAAGCACTGTTTATAAAAAAACAGGTGAAACACCCGGTCAGTGAGAGAGCAGTAGCAGATAAAGTCAAGCCAGCTCAGGTATGTTTTTCAAGCTGGGGTAAAGAGTTGGAATTTGATTCCAAGTGTAGTGATAGAAAGCCTTTTGAGGCTTTTAGAAGGAAAGAGAGTTCCACACTAAGGATTGTGTTTGAAGATTCTACTGAAATGCTATATAGTCAACAGATTAAAGAGATGGCAGCAGAAGCAGGGACCAGAAAGTAGCTTTAGTAGCAGTGATCTTAGCCTTCAAGTACTTGTCTCACTCTTTGAAGGCCTGGAGAGACTGAATATTCTCTAGCTTCCTACATTCCCCAAGCACACCCTTTCTTCAGGTGGCAGAACCTTTGGACTCGCTGTAGTTAGATATTATTTCTGTATATGCCAAAGTAAATACAACATAAAAGGTACCACTTTACCTATTTTAAAATACAACCTTAGGATAGCTCACATGAATGGGATAATTAAATATGTGGCCTTTGTGTCTGGGTTCTTCCAATTAGCATATAGTTTTCAAGATTCATCCACACTCTTACATATAATAGTACACATATAATAATGTCTATTCATCTTTATCAGTGAATAACATTTTATTGTATGTATATGCTATATTTTGTTTATTCATTTATATTCTGATAAAACACTTGGACTATTGTGAATAGTGCTAATGTGAAAATATGTAACTGTTTAAATGCCCGTTTTCAATTCTTTTATATATACATATATGTGTGTGTGTGTGTGTGTGTGTGTGTTTATTTTCTGTGGCTGCCACCAGAAAGCATTATAAACTCCATGTATATATTTTTAAAAAGATTATATGTTTAATTATGTGTATGCATGTATGAGGTGTGAATGTGATTGTAGGGGTCCAGAAGAGGGCATTGGATACCATGGAGCTAAAGTTACAAGCAGTTGTGAATTACTCAATGTGGATACTGGGAATTGAACTCTCTTCTTTTGCCAGAGCAGTAAGCATTCTCAGTCACTAAGCGACCTCTTCAGCTTTGATACTGGATGCCTTAAAGAAATAGAAATCCTTTCTCTCACAGGTGTGCAGGCTAGAAGCATTCGATCTAAGGATTAGAGTATCCTGCTCTTGCTGATACTCTGGGATGAATCCTTACTGTCCTCCTCATAGCTCATATAGATAATCATTGATTCTTAATGCTCTTTGTCTACAAGCTGCATCACTCTAATGTCTGCTTGTGTTGCCAGATGGCCTTTTTCCTGTGTCTCACTCAGTCTTCACATGGACTTACCTAGTTATCCTTGTTTTAAAGAACCCATTCATTGTTAATTAAGGGCCCCCAGTAGTCTAATATGACCCCCATTGACTTATTAATCATATTTACATCAAAGCTATTTGAAATAAAGTTATATTCTGAGGTACTGGAGTTAGAATTTCAATATGCTTTTTTGAAGTATACAGTTAATCAGTGACCCTGTGCCAGGCACTTCTGTGGAGCCAAATCCTATGAATTTTAACATGGAATTGCAATGTGGCCTTGAGGTTTCAGATCTTCAACAGACTCTTCTAATGGTGTCAGTGCTACTAGTTCAGGAGTAGGATTGACACCAGGATCTGATATTGGGCCATAGTTTGCAAACAAGACAGGCAAAACTATTACAACACTAGTCCAACATCATCAGAAACTGGAGGAAGACTGAAATGATCAAGAAGAGAGAGCCATGTCACTGTTTGTTGGACTAAAGAGAGCAGTAATTTTCACATATTTTGTGGGGCATAGCTAGAATTCAGTGATTGTCCATTAGTCATGGGCATGATTTCAAGAGACATTTCCCTTCTTGGGTATTGACATCCTAGATTTGTACTTGGTGGGCTATGGGTCAGTGGGCTCACTGAGGAAGAAATGAGCTAATAGAGTGATGTCATCATGCCACATAAATATTCTTGCTTTATGACAGAACTGAAGAATTTCTCAGTGAGAAATGACAAGGGCAGAACAGAAAATGTGTATCTGCCCCAAGAGTCAATAGGCCTAGTTAACTCTGTATTGCAATCTTGGACAAAAAGCTTCTCAACTAGTCAACATTTCCACATGATGCACTGAGAAGAGTCCGATGCACAGGTTGAGGGAGCAACGGTGAGAGAAGAATATGAAGACAGAGTTACCAAGCTTATCATTCCACTCTCATGTGATTCATGTAGACTCCTGGAAAACATAACAAAACAAAAATGATTTTTAAAATTTTATGTATATGAGTACTCTAGCTGCATGTACCCTGCACACTAGAAGACAGTATGAAACGCCATTATAGATGGCTGTGAGCCACTATGTGGTTGATAGGAATTGAACTCAGGACCCCTGGAAAAGCAGCCAATGTTCTTAAGCACTGAACCATCATTCTAGCCCTACATGTAGGCTCTTTTAAGGAATCAGTTTGAGTCTTTTGTTTTGTTTTGTTTGTTTGTTTGTTTGTTTAGCAAAGACGATCTTTATTTGTGAGTTGACATACCCAACTGTCATCATCCACATGCCAGATGTGTTATCTCCAACAAGTCAGTGGAGTCTTTTATATTAAAATCATGATTCAACTTCTGAAATCAGTGCTATTTAGATCAACTAAGAAAATGATGCCAGAGGGTCTAGTTAGATTTGTCTTTAGTGACAGTTCCTTCTTATCTTTGTTTTTTAAGTTTGTGTTGCTATCTCAGATCACATTATTTTTAGCTTGCTTCAGTCTTAAGGAGCTCTTAGTCTGTAAACATTCTGGCCTTCTGGCCCTTGACAGAACAAAGCTGTTGACAAAGTAGGAGGAAAAAGGCAGAAGAGAATACAAGATATATTAATAGCTCTGAGGCTGTTTGCCTTTTGTCCTTTTGCAGTGATTCCTATCTGTTTCATCAAGACCAACTTGTCCTCTTTGGGGTAAGACTTTTCTGAATTTAGCAATGATGCTTGTGGATGCAATAAAATTCCTCAGCCTTTATAAAGCTAGAATGATTTTTTAAAACCCCAAATTACAGATGACAATTTGTTTTCAAAGCTTACTACAAAATATTTTAATTTACTTATTAGATATGCTACTTAAGATATGTATGTATTTATCTCCACATTTAAATAGTTTATTTGGAGTAGAATAATCTAAGTTTTCAAGAAATTAGACTTAATTAGACATTCCAAAATAAAGCTCCAAATTGAAATGATGAGTTACTTTAAGCTGATGTTTTTCATCCATAAATATCCTCTAGTCTGTATAAACTCATCAAATTATCCTTGAGGGCATAAGATTTTTTTTTTACTTTACAGAGTTACTTATACATGGACAAGGTATTTTTCAGCTCCGAGTCATTAGAAGCCTTTCCCTATTCCTCCAGAGAGCTGTAAGAATCAGTCTGCAACCTCTCAAGGTGAAGGGAGACTGTCTTTTGTCTGGACGAATTTAATTTAATCACAGCAAGAACAATGACCCTCAATTCTTGCTTAGTAGAATCACAAAAAGAACTTTAAAGACTCTGAGCCTTAAATTCATACCAAATCATTCAGACTAGCTAGTACTGAGCTTGGACACTCATTGTCTCTTTTAAGCTCTGCAGGTGATACAGATGAGCAGCAATCGTTGAGAATTGTTGCTGTTTCCCTTTCTTTCAGTCAATACTGTTTCTTATTATTGGTCATTTTCTTTACCAGGTCTTTCTTCTTTCTCATATTTGTTTCTTGTTTGTACAATGATGACCTTACTGACCTGCAACCATGTCTAATTTATGGCAGATAATAATTATACTAGCCACAACTGATCTTAAAAGGCTTTGCCAAGCTTTATTGACTCTATTATTTTCCTCCTTCACAGAATGTTTTCTTAACAACAACCACATAAAGCTAGCTTGTGATGATGTTGCTTCCTATTATACTTTCTCTGGAGAATAATATTAAATCTCTGGCAGATTTTATACTATGTGTTCCTCTTTGAACTAGCCACAGGAAATCAAGATATAGTATATATTATTTTCTATTCTGAAATAAATCAAATGCCATAAGGGCCATTCTTAAAAATTATGCTGTTCATTGGGTTCTATTGTTCTCACTAAATCATGCAGCCACCAGCATTATGTAATTTCAGAATATTTTCATCATTCCAAAAATCAAAGCAACTCATCAATGCTTACTCTTTATTCCTGTCCCCTACCAACCACTCATTTATCTTTTTTCTTCATGGGTTTCTTTATTTTAGATGTGGACCATTCAGTATGTGATCTTTCTGTGTCTGTCTTGTTTCACTAAGCATGCTTTGAAAGCTTATTCATTTTGTAGTATGTATCAGTAGCACTTCATTCCTTTTTACAGATGAATAGTTTTCCATTGTATGAATAAATACATCATCCATTTGTTAGTTGACTCCACTTGTTACTAGTATGAGTTGGTGTTATGCATAGTCACACACAGGTTTTCGCATGGGCTTGTGCCTTCATTTCTCTTGGGTAGGTATCTAGGAGTAGAATTCTTTATGGTAACTCTACATTCAACTTTTGCAGGAAATACCAGATTCCTTTTCTTTTTACTTCCTTGCAGCAGTGTGGCTTCACAGGAGTGAGACTGTACTCACTTAGGTGAGGCTAGCTAATGCTTTTCTGGTAGTTTAAAAGATTTTTGTTGTTATTGTTATCTGTTAAACATCTTCTATATATGACTGTTGCTACATCTTGTAATTTAGTTTTGTCATTTCCAAAGGTGAGGAAGTCTAAAACTATGGCGTTCAAAGGGAACCTATAGATACCAGTGAAGTAGCAAGGATTTGAGGGGTCTCTGAGCTTCCTGGTTCTTTCCTATCTTTCCAGCTGTCTCTCTGGCTGTCACAATCTGTTTCTGGCACAGACAAGGTATGCTTATCGCCAAGGACGTGACTCTTAAGTGTTCTAACACAGGAACACTCTACACAATCTTTATGTAGCCAGCAGCAGGCCCTGCTTTGTACAAAGCCGAAATCTTTAATGCTGGGGTGGTCTGAGAAAGGTTGCTCTGGCGTCTGACCCGGCAGGCCTCCATCGGTCTACGATCCACCACTACAAGCATATCCACCTCAGCGGCGGGTCTGTGCCCGTGCAGGGGTGGAGGCTTAGGCAAGCATTCTCAGCCTGCAATCTGTCGCCAACCGGTTTGCTCCCTCTATCCAAGCCCCGCTGGGCACGCTCTAAAACATGCACTACCCAGCCTGCGCGTGCACGGGAAGCTTGAGCAGCACGCGCCCCCCCTCCGCCCCGCCTCCCTTAGCTCCGCCTCCTCCCCCTCCCGCGCGCCCGCCCCGCCGCCCGCCACCACTGCCGCCGCCGGAGCTCTGTAGTATGGCATCGAGGAGAATGGAGACCAAACCTGTGATAACCTGTCTCAAAACCCTCCTCATCATCTACTCCTTCGTCTTCTGGGTGAGTGCCCGTGCCTGGCTGCTGCCCGGGCTGCGGTCCATCTGACCGTGTGATGATGCTCTTAGAAAGAAAGGTGGAAGGAAAACCCAAACCTCAAACCCGATCTTAGCCTGTGGATAAGGAGACAGGCTCAGGGTGCTGAGTCGGGGCTGCGGGAGGGTAGGTTGCAGGTCTGGGCTGCTCCGACCGTGGATAAAGCTATAGTGAGCTATTTGATGGTGCTGGTTGCAGATTTTTGACCTTTCAAATCAAATTTTTTTAATGCATTGATTTCTTAAGCTCCCAGGACAGGATCAGTCCCTAGGGAAAGTTGCGGATTTGTCTGTTTTCTCTTCTGGACTCCTTTTTCTACCTTACCAGCCAGTTTGGGGGCCCCGTTGGATTTAACCTGTGGCGGGCTGGGAGCCGGCGCCGGAAGGCGGGTTTGATCCCAAATTTCGACTTAGTCCAGACCCAGTAGGGCTGCTGGAGAGACTCGCTGGGAGCCCTCTGCTCGCCTGGACAAGGGCGATCAGTCTCCCAAGTGCTCTAATGCAGGACAGGCGCCGCCACCGCGTGGAGGCGCACCGAGAGGGTCTTACATAAGCTAGGGGTATCTTTGGACTTACTCAGAGACTGGGTCTTACGACCCCTTTCTGATTCCTTTCCACCCTTTACTGTTTCCATCTGGTCACTGTGTTTACTGTGTGAACCCAATTTGCAGTGCCTAAAAGAAAGACCCCTACCACCTGGTAGCTGCGGTAGCGCCCCAACTCTGTTCCCCCACCTAATTGGTACTGCTACTAGTCCTTGAGCTCAATGCAGAAAGGTGACGTCAGCCCTTCAGCTCCCTGATGGGCTGCGTGGTGCACCTCGCTGAGGGATGCGCCCTTCTGTGCGCAGGAGGAGGGAAAAAGGAGGAGGGGGCTCTGGGCTTATGCCTTACCTCATCCTGTTTGGTAATTCATGGAATCAGTGCAAGGTTGACACTGCAGTGATTCATTTGCTTAGGTGGGTGGTACCTAAAGACCATTCCCGGTTCTTTCACCACATAGATGCCCTCCTCCAGTTCCCTCTTCCCACCTCAATTCACAGCCACCCTGCAAAGGAATGAATACTCTCCCCCCCCCCAATCTGGGTCACTCCAGCTTTCAACGCAGTCTTTTTGAAACCTGAAGTTTTGTTTAAAAAAAAAAAAATCTTGCCTTTGGTTTTTTGTTTGTTTGTTTGTTTTTTCTTGCCCTTCCCAACCCGATATTAGCCCTGATTTTGCTTCAAATGTGGAGCACAGTATTGAATGAGGTACCTATATTCAGACTGATGGTAAACCAGATTGTTTGCAATAACCAAGGCAGGAGCAAATTTATTGTGTATTTTAAAAAATCACTAATGTATCTAGGCTTTTCGTTGCCACTGACATTGGTGATACTTCAGGTCTGGAAAACCTGAGTGTGGCAACAATGCATACCAGGGGCTTTGAAATGAGATGGAATAGAATGATCAAGACAGCCCATCATATAAAAGAAATATAGGAGCTGACTCTTTTTGGAGTGGAAATGACACAGGCTGAATCATATCAATAGTAGAACTGTGGGCTAGCTATACATTCAAGGATCTTGTTATGCATGCCAAGAAAAAAGCAGTAATGCTTGGTGACTGTCCAACTTCGAATTAACCATTGTTGGGAACTTGTTTAGGTCTTTATATATCTCCTTCAATCTGTTTTTGTTTTGGCTGTGGTTATACACACTTCCTATTTGTTACCGGAGAAAATCTATGGATGATTGCCTTAGGCTCCTGAAAAAGCTTTATGGTGCATGGGAAGGAAGGAAGGAAGGTTGTTCTCTGAGCATCTCTGAAGCCTGGTAATGAAGAGGTTGTTCCAGGCTTCTGCTTTTCTTATGGATTATTTAACTATTTTTACTTCACAGCCCTCCCGAACCCAATTGCTTAATGCCTCCTAAAACATCTTAAATGATCACTGTGTTGTATGCCCCTGAAAGTTCCTCATGCTGGCATTTAATTTTGTTTTTTGATTTTCATATTCTTAAATATTTACCCAGAGGATTTAATGATAATTTCATACTTTACAATAAAAGGAATGAGCTGTCTCCAGATGACATGACATTTTAAAGTTGTTTTTCTTAATAAGCCATAGTGCAAATGCTGACTTTTTTTTGTATTTATCAAAAAAACAGTAAAAAGAATTTAAAATGCTGAAGAGAGTACCTTGAATACTATTTTGAACAAAGCAGCTGTATTCAGATATAATTTATGTTATATGTCAACCATTTAAAGTATGCTATATAAATATATTCTTAACATGTACATAGTTTTCATTTTAGTGTTTGTTATCATTTTAGTATATTCATGGATACAACCATTACTACAGTTCATTTTCGATTGTTTCATCATCAAAAATGATGAAAAGACACCCTGTCCTGTTCTTTTTCTCTTCCACTCTCCCTCTTCTGATGCCAGCCCTAGGCAACCATGAATCTACTTTCAATTGCTACAGATTTCACTATTCTGAACATTTCATATATGTGAGGCCATGTATTTGCTTTTTGTGACTGATTGGTTTTAGTTATCATGAGATCTTTATGATTCATCCATGTTGTTAGTGTGTGTCACTACTTCATTCATTTTTATGGTCAAATAGAATTACATTTTGTGAATATACCGTATTTTATTTATCCATTGATGGATATTTAGGCCATTTGACTGTTATAGATAATAAGGTTATAATAATTTATGTGCTATTAGTTTGTGTACATCTGTGTTTTCATTTTTCTTGGCTATATACCTGAGGTTATGTATGGAATTACTAAATCATATAACTTTATGATTATTTGAAGAATGGCTATGCTGTCTTTCAGAGCAAGTGTTCCATTTTATATTTCCTTCAACAGTTAGGTTCCAGGTTTTTTCATATGCTTGCCAGTATTTGTTACTATTATTGCCATCCTAGTACTTGTGCATTCATGTCTTATTGTGATTCTGCTTTGATTTTCCTTAATGAATGCTAATGTTGTAAATCTTGCTCCAAGGACTCTGATGGCACTCTTCGTGTCTCTGAAGGCACAGCCATGCATGTGTGTACACATACATAATTATAAATAAATATTTAAAAAGAAAAAATTCTCCATGTTTTTTGTTCATCTCTTGATGAGATACATATTCATTGACCATTTTATTAGGGCTATTTATCTTTTTATTATTATATTATTAAACACTTGTATATTCTAGGTACCATCTCCCATCAGTATAAAACTTTTGCAAATATTTTTCCATTCTATTGTTTCCCTTCTTATTAGCTATCTTTTGAACTATCAACATGTATATAAATATGTAATATATATGTATATTAAAGAAATGCAAATGGCTGGCTTTTCATTTGTTGCATCCTTCATGCTTTTGCTTTCATATAGAATTCTTTGCCAAAGATTGCAAGAATAACCTGTTAAATACTGTTTATAAGAGTTATTTCTCAATTCAGTAAATATGATTGATATAACTATTTTTTGAATACTAATTACTATGTCTGGCATGTGGTAAGTACTCCAATTTTTTTTTTACATTTCTGGAATTATGCCATGTACTATAAAAAGGAATGACTTTGCACTCTTAAGGAGAATGTGGATAAATAATTAGTTATAATTATTTTCATCATGTTTCTTATGAGTTGTTTTAATTGGACTTCTTTTATTTCAATTTAAGTTTAGAAATTGAAGATGTTTCATCTTAAAATGGTCCTAGGTTTGTAGCATAGGTTAGTTTGGTACTTGGACCTGTACCAAATCAGAAGAATACTGTTGTGAAAAAGAGATCATTGTTTTTATCTGTATTCTTTTGTTTACAATCACTCTTTCTGGCTGCCATATTTTTCTAAAGCTCTGATTCTCAACAGGGGACAATCTTTCCATATATGGCCATGTCTAAAACCTTTTTTTGTTACAACAGGGGTGGGTTCCACAAGCATTTAGAGAATAGAGACTACAGGTGTTGCTAAACACCTACCTGCTGACTTCTTGTAGGGCTTGAGCCCTGCCCCATATCTGGCTCCAAAGGTTAATAGTGCCGGTAAATTCTCCTCTATTGGAAGTGAGCAGTAGTAAGTGTGGTGAAGAAAAGGAAAACCTAATGTGAGATTCACTGTATTTACCACACCACAGCATGCTCAACACAATTACCTGTCAGAAGAAAAACATTCTCTATGATGTGCCATCATTGTTTGTTTGAAGATTAAAGGTAAGTAACTCTTTACAGATTGTGTTCTAATGGATAAGATGTTTTTTTTTCTCCAGTTCAGTGACATCACCTGAGTTCTAAACACATCATTTTCCTTGACTTGTATGTTTTATTTTTGGGTTTGGAATTAGAGGGGAAGAACACTAAGAGTAAATTCTCCTGTACTTTTTAAAGACTAGAAATTCTGTTGCATGGTAGTTTACTTTGGAAATATTTACATTCTTAATAAATGAATAAAAACAGAAATTTAGCCACTACTACTGGCTTAGTTTTTTAACACCTCACAGCTGGGTAGAGCTTTCTAAAGGGTACTATTTTCAGTCTATCTTTGCTGGATTAGATGTAGTCTTCCTATTCACATATTGGTAGATAACTAGAGGACTCAAAAAGGACTTGCTTACAATAAAGACTGTTAAATTATTATACCTTTGTGTGATCTCTTTTATCAGATATTTAAGTGAAATACAATTTAATTTAGATTAAGATAAAAATATGTCTTTTTCTATATAAAATGGAGTTTCTAATTTTCATGAGAAATATAATTCAGAAACAAACGAGAAAACCTTCTAAATATGTAACTTACCAGTAAACTGTTTTGATTTATAATTTTTTATGAACTTTAAGTACTCATCTGCATTCTAAGGTAAGATTTAAGTTGACTACATCTGAATAGTATTTTGAAGAGAAATATCCTTTGCTTCATTCTAGTGAATATTGGACTTGATTATTTTATTCTATAAGGATACAATTAGCTTACTAATAGTAGTGTTAATCTTTTCATGGTGAAATATCAGTGATTTCTCTTTTCCTTTGTAAAACATCATTATTCATTTGGAGGTAATTGAAAAATAATATTTTTCTTTTTTTTACATCTAGGAACTTTTAGTGATTAAGTTTAATAAAGAGGGGAAAATCTTGAAGAGAAGGTTCTAACATTTACTGAGTGTTTGAGATGGGCACATACTCCTGCAAAAATTTTTCACATCAGTTCATTTCAACAAACATTCACTGAATGTCTGCTCACTGAATGTCTGCCATGTAGCAGATACCATTCATTCTATAAGATGTTATCTGTTCACTGAATGCTGCCTTTGACATTTTAGTGGGATTCATCAGTAATACACTGATTTCCAAATTGTTCATTTTTAGGTATCATCTAATTGTCATACTATAGTAAATGGAAATTTAGTTTCTTTGAATCCTTCCTTTTCTATCATATTCACATCTTCCTAAGATGTTATTGACTTATCACACATCATTTTGTTTAAGTAATGGGTTGTGATGAGGCGACTAGGAAAATCTCTTCACAGTGGAGCCATGTAGTACAAATATAATAAAAACTTACATTACTTTTTGTTTTGCCCGTAGTTAGCAACCATCTTACTCTTTCCTTTGCATTTAGTATATTTGCTTAAAAGTCATTTCCATATTCTTTTAAAGAATTATATATCTTTGCTAAATGTATTCAAACACTGAATGTATCATTTGTTTGGCATAGTGTTGGAGCATTTGTCTTGTATCATTTTGGCTTTCAACTTGGACTAATGTTTCCTGGATTTCTGATATGTTGAATCCTTCAAGTTCCTAGATGTTTATTTGTTTTCTTCATTTTTTTCCTTTTCATTTTGGTAGAGCAAACTTTTAAGTAGTTTTCTTTCTGGAAAGGGTATATGGAAAGTTATATAGAGAAAGAAGTCTTTATACATTCAGAACTCTTATTTGATGCTTATGTGTAGCTTGATAGTTTGATTGAACATAGAATTGTAGTTTATAAAGCATTTACCTCAAATTTTTGCTATCTACTTTCTACTAAAGTCTTCTTGGTATTAATCTGGTTATTAATATTGAAACATTAGATATAAATTTTGATTCTTCTTGAATCCTGTTTTTTCTCCCTCTGAAATGTTTTTCTTTTTCTTACATAATTACAATGCTCTGGAGTTTCTCTCTAAAGACATTAGGATTTAAAAATTAAGTTTTTCTTTAATTTTTTGTTGTTTCTTCCAAAGTATTTTGTTTTGGACCATGTTATAATCACAGATTTCTGGGGGGAGGGGACTGCTAATTGTCTTTTATATGTTTAAGAGGGGGTCATTTATAACACATTTGGAAGCTGTTAGAATTACTCTATTCCTGTTTGTCGATTGTAACTTGTGTGGCTTTGTTGGGCTAGATGAGTTTTAGAACCAAGATCAGTATTTTTATGCCTTTGATTTTTCTCTCTGAATAAGAAGATGTAGAGATATGAAAGACATTACATGCAGTATACAAATGTCCATTGTGTTTCTGTTCCTGATTCAGAGACTCTGTTTTACTCTCCAAAGAGTACATCGCTGAGCCCATGGTAGAATGAGAGAAAAAAATCAGAGACAGGAAGTCGGTAGTTTCCCAAATGCTCTTCAAAAAGTGTTTTACTAGATCCTTCTTATTTCAACCCCCTCTCTTCTCTAACTTCAGCTGTCTATGTCTTCTGGAGGTGCTTGGGTGTAAATACTTTATTCTAGGCTTTTCTAAAGCGACTGCCATGTTTTTTGTTAGCTCTCAAGATATCAACATCTCTTCCATTCTATTATTGTGGATGTAAAAAAAAATTCTGTTAATGTCATGTTGGTGGAATTTTGGAAGTTAGCCAAAATAAATGAATATGTTCAATCCATCATCTTTAACTAGATGTCCTTTCTATCTGTATCTCTACTTTGCATGCTATTAATTAAATAAGCTGTTGATTCTGAATGATTGTATATAAAATATAAAATGGTAATAGTCGGATTATTATAATAAGTATTGGTATAAACACACACATATACACACAAACACAAACACACAGAGACTGAACTTAGAGTCTTAGACATGTTAGGCAAGCACTTTATCCTATTATTATACTTTGAAAAAAATCCTTTAGGGTAACAAGGAAAGTATTCTGTGTTGGAATAGGTTTACTACAGTGCATACTGTAAAAGGCCATCTGGTTACCAGGGACACAACAAATAGGTTTTTCGTGAAAACCGGAAAGATTCTGGGCTCTGTCTTCACTTCTCATTTCTTCAAACTAGGAAAGAACTCAATGTGGTGTGTTCTGACTTAATTCAGACTCTACTGGACTAACTTTATGTGGTTGTATAAGAGTTTAGCATATGATATATATGTGGTGGGAGACTTGATGTTAAATCACTATTTTTATGCTATTATGATTATGGGCATGTATATAATTTGAAATCATCTCTTTTTTTAGTCAACTTATTTCCCAGATATAGTGTGAAGTTAGGACATGCATGCTATCTATCTTCTATGCCATTTGGAGAACATTAAGTCGTTTCTACTTAGGTAGTTGCTTAGAAAGTAGCTGAATTTTTATCAAAATGAAATTTATTTCATTTTAATCCCTGCAAGAGTTATTGATTTGACCTCACTGTGTGATACATTATGATGACTCATTGGCTCTTCAGCATTATATCCTGTTTAAATAAGTGTCTCAGAAGGTGCTGAGAACTGGAAGTCATTTGTGACTATTTCTTTGTTTAAACACATTAAACCCTTGAGACCAATGACTAATGTACTGCCAAATCAACTGGAAATACACTTTAAAAATATATTCTTAAATTTTTCTCCTTTGGTTCCATTACAGCAGCTTCTGATGTGAGTTATCACCTCATGGTAGAAAGCAGATCATTGGATTGATGTGTAAATTCTTTCTGTTGGCTGTTATGCACCCTTGCTGTGACAGAATACCTTTCACTCTTGGCAGAGCATTTTATTCTCTTTTATATAGTGTGTTAATATTCATCAAGAAAATGATGAAGATGAACGGAAATAGGACTCTTCCTTTTTTATGTTTTTCATTTTGTTTTTGATATGTAAGAATTTTAAACAATTCTTTTTTTCAATTTTAAACAATTTCAGTGCCTTGAAATACTTTCTGTAATGACTTTTGAAGGTGAGCATTTCCCATCATTTCTATTAGGAGAAGTTTATAGGCATCCATATTAAGAGGTGATTGTTTGAGTTTGTAATAGATACATTGAACAATGTACATTGGTGATTCTTAACCCGTTTTGTCAACCAGAAGAATTGCCTTAATTTCCCTTAAAATAATATCTAAAGTACATTCTAAGACACCATGATTCAGTTGGTCCAGAGGAGTTACAGCATTAACAGATTGAAAATAAGTGTGTAGAGATTCTACTGTGCAATTAGGATTAGATTGTAAAATCCCTGATCTTGATAACACATAGCCAACAGCAGGCCATTTCATCTTGAGTCTGCTGGAGTTGGAGGTAGCTAGAATGTATCCAGAATGGACTTACTGATTGAATCTTCTTTGTCTGGATCTACAATGCCTCCTTCAAAGCTAAAATAGCTTTGTCAACTTTGAGGGACCATGCTTATTATTGCTAAACAAATCAATGCTTATCTAATCATCAAGGGTCTTTTTGGTATTTATTTTTTTTGGGGGTGGGGATGCACAATGGTTTGTAAATGGAAGTAACAGGACAACTTGCACCGGTGACTTCTTTTTTGTCATATAGGTTTTTGGGATCAAATTCAGTTGTTAATGCTTGGCAGCAAGTGTCTTTACCTGCTGAGCCATTTTGTCCACCAAAGGTCTTCTTAAAGCATAAATTCCTAGTCAAGATTTTAGAACCTAATTTAAACTTTGCATTTTAGTTGATATGGTGAGGGGTCTGGGTATGTGAATTAAAAAGAAAAAATCTGCCAAGTGAATCTGATGCCTGCTTGGGATGTATCTATTAATAATATATAATAATTTATTCATTGAATTTTTATAGGCAGATATAATGTACATAATTTTGTTTTTTGTGCCCACAGAACTGGTAAGTATTTATAGATGAATTCTTGGAGACTGGAGTTCTTTCTGATCTTTAGGATAAACTGATTTTTGTTCAGAGTTAGGAAGGTAACTTTGTTTTTGTCAAAAGCTGAGGCCTGTACTGTGAAGATGGCTCGGGGCATAGGTAAAGTGACTTCTGGGAGTGTATGAGAGCAAGACCTGAGTTCAGCCCTCAGTACCCATGTTAACACCTGGACAGTTTTTGTATGCCTTTGTAATTATTTCACTGGGGAAGTGGAAAAAAGAGGATCCTTAAACACACTGGTCGGCTACTTGAGCTGAATTGGTAAGCTTCAGATTCAGTAAGAGACCAACTTTCAAAAAAAATAGGGTACAGAACTACTGAGGAAGACATCTGATATAAATCTCTGGACTCCATACCCATGCATACACATTGACATGAATGCTTATTTGTGTGTGTAACACAAACACACACACACACACACAAACACACATCCATCATCTTATATGTAAGCAAAAAGATACATTCATTATTTACCAAGGGAAGAAAACGTTGTGTTAGTCAATCATAGTTTATAACTAAAGCATATCTTTGAGGAGATGTTTGTAAAGTTTTCATTATGGGGATATGAATTGTTGCTCTTGACCTTACAAGCATTATAATTTGACAATATTATTAATTATCATTAGTGTCATTAGTGTACTTGTGCACATATGGTATACATATAGGGGGTGCAGGCTTACATCACTGGGTGGCAAGGACCCTTGACCACTGAGCCATGTCACTGACCAAGACTGTTCTTGATTGTGTCAAGCATGTTTGTCTGCTGATAATAGGTTGGTATTGAATTGAATGAGGTTGTTCCTTATAATTCTGTACATGTTCCCCAAAGCAAACTTTTCAGTTGCCTTAAGGTGCCAGCTCTTGGTGTTAGAGGTCTGCTTCCCACTTTTGAAATATGATTTTCATGTGTAGAACTTTGGGTAACAGTAAGTACACTAAGGTATATTGTTGCTAAAAGAAATAGATAATGACATTTTTTGTTATGCTTTGTTTTTCTTTTTCTTTCCTTCCTTCTTTTTTTCCTTATCTCTTCTTTCCTAGAATATAAAGAAGAAATTAGGAGAAATGAAGAATGTCTAAAATCTTCATAGAGTTGGAATTTAAGGCCCAGGAGGGATGGGGAATATAGATTCCTCTTCAGTCTTAGTTTTAGCAAATGTTGGGTTCACTTTCAACCTAATGGTAGTCCTTGTCCAATCACTGGAAATAAAGCCTCAAATGGCATTTGTGGGATGATTCAAACCTAAAAATTCTAGCTCTGTATTCTTGAGGAAGGAGTACCAACTATTATTAACAAAAATGGTTTCCATTCATGCAAATGTACCAACAGTAAAATGCTAATATAATTTTAGTGAATCAGTAATTAGAAAATAATTTTTGATTACATGGATTTATTTACTTACTTTGGTTTCACTGGCCTGAAACTCCATTGGGATGGCTTCAAACTTGTGTCAGCTAAGTGCTGGGATTACAGAAGCAAATTACTGTGTACCACTATTATTTGAGATTTAATTTATCTTTCAAATGCAGAGATACAAAGCATTAAGATGGATAAAATAAAATAATATATTTTATGGCTATAGTTTTTATGTACCAAAACTTCAAGAGAGTCTAGTAAAAAGCTAAGAATTTGATATGTTGACTTGATATAAGGTAAAGATTAACTATTAGTTGCATTTTATCATGTAAGTATTAGAAGAGGAAACTAGTTCATTTTCAGTACATCAAGAATCATGACTGTTACAGAATAAGTTAGTAAGAAATGCAAAGAAGTCTCTGATGTGATGGAAAATTTCATTGAAAATAAGACCCAAACAGATTGAAAGACACCTATATATTCTTGAGTTGGGAGATGTAATATCATAAAATTACCAATTTTCTAGAGATTTGTTTGATATATATTTTCATATAGACTCCTAGTTAAAAATTTAAATGATCTTGTTAAGGTAGGAGACAAATAACTGAAAAATTTATAGGAAATTGGGAAGTGTGTACTTACATGTTAACAGAATATACTGTTTGGGGGGAGACAAAGACATATATACAATCCTCAACTCCTGGCAGTCATGCCTGTGCACCTCTTCTGCTTCAGTGTCAGGTGGATCTGTGACTAGCTTCTCATAGAGTAGAATAAAGGTGATCAAATGTGCCATACAATTATCACATAGGATTTTTTTAGTCAGTCTTGATAAAAGGCTCTGTCTCTTTCTGGCTTTGAAAGTTTAAACTGCCTTGTTGAGAGCTACCTTATGGAGAGGACAGCATAGTGAGGAACTCTGTCTGACAACCAGCAAGAAAAGGAAGCCTCCGGTTTGGCAATATGGAAGCAATTGAAGCACTGCTAACAATTGGGTGATCTTGGAAACAAATTCTTCCACCTACTTGAGCCTGCCATGAGACTACAGCCTTACCTAATGTTTTAATGGAAGTTTTGTGAAACCAAAAGCTGATGATATCACTTAGACTAAAGGCCTTAGAAAATCTATACATTAATACTTACCTGGCAGGGGAGATACCATGATCACTGAGGTGCTTTTCCCAGGGTGAGGCCTATCCATTGCACTCTGGCTGTGCTGATCCCTGCAATTTCCCCAAATTCAGGAAACTCGACAGTAGTGGAGGACTGTGTTTGTGCTCTTCCCTGGCAGAAAAAAAAAAGAAAATCTATAGATTAATAGATGCATTTTGCTTCCAGCATCAATATTTTGGCATTATTAATATTATTGTGAAATAATATATGATACAACTAGAAAATTACTAATCAATTCAGTATGATATTGATTTAGAGAAAGATAAATAAATTAATAAAACACTGAGGACTCCAGAAATACGGACATGAATATATTACTTAATAAATAAAGCAGCATATTCTTTCTAGTAGGAGAAAGCTAGTTTTAAATGCTGATGGTATTACTAGATTGGGAAAATAATCAGAGCATTTGCATAAGTTATACAAACATTTTTAGTTATCTTAAATGTTCAAATATAAAATGAGACAAAATTAAAATATAATTTATCTAATATAAAAATATTTTTATATAGAAGTAATAGGTAGGGCCATGATTGTTGGTGTATGCCATTAATCCCAGCACTTGGGAGGCAGAGGCAGATGGACCTCTTAGTTTGAGGCCAGCTTAGTCTACAAAGGGCGTTCCAGGACAGCCAGAGCTACACAGAGGAACCCTGTCCTAAAAAACAAAGAAACAGACAAACAAAAAGTTCATAGGTATAATATAGGTGTGAGAGAGACAGCTGACTAAATTAAGCACTCAGAGCACATGAAGTTTTGATGTATTTATTAATTTTTTAAAAGTACATAACAAAAGTGGTAATAAAGTCAACTAAATTATGGTGAGGTAAAGGAATCATGTCAAAGTGTTGGCATATTGCTTTTTTCATTTAGACATTCACACAAAAGCTCTTATTTACCTTTTAATGGAAGTTTTTTTTATCAATACAGAACAATGATTCAATTTTCTGACCAGCATTAAGTATTTCTGAGGAACTGCTACTTTAGAGAAACAGATGGCACAGCTTTTCTGTACAGGGCCAAACAGTAACTATTTTCAGTTTCATGGGCCATGCGTCTAATTAGCACCAGTAGTGTTACATGAAGCTTGTGCAGCATAGATCATAGTGTAGATAAGTGACGAAGGCTCTTTCCAACTAAACTATTTACCAAACTAGATGGCCATTCAGATTTGACTCATGAACTGAAATTGATTGACTCCTGCTCCATGGAGCAGACATAAGGGAAGTTCAATCTTTACCTTTGATAATTATAATGTAAATTCTCCTATGGACCTGTGGGAATGAAGCAATTCTCACATTTTCTACCTTGAAAATGGACCAACACAGTAACCACTAAATTACTTCAGATGTGAATATTCCAAAGTGAAACATGCTTTATGTGTAAAATTCACATCAGATTTGAATAAAATATAAAACATCTCATTTTGTATTGATTGCATATTGAATTGGTAAAAGTTTAGATATATTGGCCAAAGAAAAACTTATTAGTAAGATTAATTTCATATGTTTCTTTTTTTACTTAAGTGCCATCCAAGTATTTAAGGCTATAAAGTGAACTGGGTATGATGGTCTATATCTATAGTCCCTGCATTCATGAGGCCAAAGCACGATTGCTATGAATGCACGGACAGCCTAGGCTAGGCTACATAGGGAGTTCTAGACCAACATGGACCAATATGAAACCCTGTCTTAAAAACATATTCTCTCTCTCTCTCTCTCTCTCTCTCTCTCTCTCTCTCTCTCTCTCTCTCTCTCTCTGCACAGAACTAGAAGTGGTAAAAGTATACTCCTATTTGGTGGAACCAGAATGAGTTTAGTTGTGCTAATGAATAAGGTATATGGTAGATAAGTTAGGCATAAGCTTTATTATGGGTTGACTGGGGTTGTTTGCCTGGCAAAAGAGAGACTTGTTTATAGTTTGGAACATGTACACGAGAGAGAGCTACACTTTATAGGTCTATCTTGGAAGTAGTAAATTGTAATACAAAGGCAAGAGGAAGTGAAACCAGATTATCTAGCTAGAAATTGAGGTCCAATATAGGGTGACAAGGATGGAGAACAGAAGATGGCGTCTTCAGAATATGGCAAGGATATTAGGAAGAATGAATGCCAGTGTTCTGGCTTAAAGAACCTGCCTGATGTTGATGCTATCATGATAGTGCAGACTCTAAGGAGTTGTTTTGAGATTGATAGGCTGATAGGCCATGGTATATTTTGTATGTGTTTAGTTTGAGATAGCTGTAACCTTGAAGTATAGGTTGAGTCTTCAAAGTTTGCTGTCTTTTCTGGCTGATACTGGTGATGTTCTTTGATTTGGCAATCTCTGTCCTGTGTGGCACTGCCTACCTCCCACCCTCCATAGTCACAGTTGCTTGACTATTTGTGTGGTGACTGGTCAGTGAAATGTTTGATTGGGTGAATGGAGCAAAACAGCTCTGTTGATGCTTTTGAATGTTCAATAGCATAGAGAAAACTTTGCTGATGTTGGGCAGGAGACAGAAACCCAGGGCAAAGTAATAGCAGACACATGCATGCTGGAGAGCTAGAATGGACCCTGTGAAGTCCCAATTAGTGTAGGTTCCTGGATAGCCAAGGCATGTCCCTTCCAGCCTGGAAGTGGCTTTTCACTTTTCTGGGGAGGCTTGTCTGACTTGGGAGTGACTCCTAGGCTCCTCAGCTCCTCTTCTCTTAAATTTCTTGTCTGACCAGGAACAGTGATGATGTAGATGTTTGAAGTGGTTAGAAAGACAGCAGTGGAATTACAAGAGCATTACAAGAGAAGTGTGGGGTTGTCAGACAAGGTTGGGGAAAGCCCATAAGGTCATTTAAGAGGCATGTGATAGTAAAGTTATCCTTTTCAAATGTGTGATACGCCCAGAATCCTAAGCACAGTTAATGCTACATTGCTTTCTGATAATAGGTGTAGCAAAGCATTGCATCACCAGTGCTAAAGGAAGCCTGTGTTTCCAGTAAGTCCTGTCTAAGGGATAAAGGTCCTCCTTCATGTAGCAAATTATTTGAGCAAGTTACTTATTAAGCTCCTTAATAGCAGCTGCTCTTTTTGAGAAGGGAGCTTTGCAGCTCTTTGAGTTTGTGTTCTTCAAAGATGTTTCAAGGACAAACAAGTAATTGCTTTGTGTGGTGTATTTTTCAAAACATTAAAGGCCTAGAATACAGTGGGATTACCCACCCTTTAGCTTAAATGGTTTCACAATGGCAACTTTGAGTGGTTCCTCAATGGATCCTTGCACTCAGGGGTAGCAGGTGGTAGAGGGGACCTCCTTAAAGTCTAAATGACCAATGGAGAAGAAATACACTTCTCCATATTCTCAGGAATGCAGGCTAGAGTGTGAGATGTGGGAAGTGACTTTGAGTGCAGAGCTTCTCAAATATCTTTTAGATAAATATAGAAAAAGAGGGGTTTGTAAATGAATACTCCGTTAAAAAAATGTCCAAATGTATCTAAACAAACAGCATGTGATACAATTTGCTGGTGTTATAAAGAAAAGTAAGTGCACGGGACAATTATTTAAGAAGTCTCCACACAAAATGTTAGCAGTTACTGTTAAGAGACACAAAATGTTAGCAGTTATTGTTAAGAGATAGAAGAATTTGTATGTTCCTCTTCGGTGTATTTTCCAAGGCTTTAACTCTCATTGCATGTAGAATGTGTTACTTTTATAAATGAAGGAAGAGGAGAATGCTTTCAAAGGACACTCTATACATTGGATAACAGCACATGATTTCATTTCTCAAGCATGGAATGATTTTTAAATATATATCATCTTATTTATCATGAGGAAGTTTATCAACCCAGTCTACTTTTGTGATTGGGTCTTATAAGTTAATGCAGACCAAAACCAAATTTAACTATATTTTTAAGTCTGACCTCTTTAAAATAAAGACATATAACTTCCTGTTGGGTGTTACCTTTCTGTGTTGTGAGTAAGACAATGATTGCTTATTTGTCTACCTACCAGCTGTATCATGTCTTGCAATTATGCTGTTTTGCCTTAAGAAATTAATTGTTAAAGAAATATGAAAAAATTTACAGTTGGTGCCCTATCCTGTCCACTCTATCTTAAATACAGTTCATTTTTACATATTTAATCATATATATGCCCATAACTACTATAAAGTATTATTTTTATATCTTTTAAATTCCACATGAATGAATCATTCTAGGCATATTGTCTTTAAACTGGGCATTTTCTGGTGTGTTTTCATGTTAATAGACATGACTCAACCACAGGGATTTTTAAACTATGTCCCATGGGGCAGATCTATAGTTTTATGTATTGTCTATGAATGCTTTCACACCATAAACAGTTATCACAGAAGATTGTTGTAGGGGAGGCTAAAGAACAACTTAGCCCATCCTAGCAATGTGATCTTTGGCTGAGACTAAGAACTCAGTCAAGTTAACACAAGGTAGATTAACAGGAGAATATATACATGTTGTGTTGATGTTACATATATCAGGGACCTTCACAAGAGAGCAGCAACCTGAAGACATTTAGCTTTTAAACTTTTAAAGCAAATACCAATAAATATGTGATAAATGATGTAGCAAAGAGATCTAGACAAGGGACAGCGAATTCTAGTGATGTCATTAGGAGACATATGGAGATATCAAGCTAGTGGAAGATGATTATTTCACTAAGTTTATTTGTATGAATCCACCAATTTCCAATCTCTAATGATTATGGGTTATTTTTTATGCTGGTATAGGTATATTCTTATCCCCCCAAAAGAATCTTTATAGTTTACTACCCATTCAAAGAGGCAGTCAGACAGTTTTTCTGAAGCAACAGTTTGTCAGATGTTTCTAGATTGAAATGATAAATATAACCAGTGAGCATCTTTGATATGGGATGGTCTCAACTCCTTCACTTTGTGCCACCGAAAATCTAAAATATTTACTATCTGTCCTTTTATAGGGGTTTGTGTAGATATACCATAGTTTATTCATTCTTCTCTCCATTATTTATAAGAAGGCATGTTTTGGTGAAATTTTGGATGCACACACACACACACACACACACACACACACACACATCTTTTTCTGTCCTTTTAGTGCTAAGTTTCAGTTTTCCTAGTAAGAACAATAATGTGTTACAGATTAGGGGATACAGGCTAAGGGACTCTAATACCAGCAACTGAGCAACAACTGTTTTTCTTTCATAAGTTTGAATCTATAATGAGATTTTCTTTTTAATTCATGGGTGATGTAGGCAGGTAAGACATAAAAGGCCCTGAGGGATACATAATGGTATCACTGCCATTTAAGATAAAATTATCTCATGCCTAAATGATTCTAAATTGTTGCCCCAAAGTACATGAATATTATTTATCCTGATGCTATGAAATATGCTACGCATGTGAACTTGACTACTATGGCAACAAGCCTCAGACCACTTTGAACAATCCAGAAGCCAAAGCATTAAAAACTGCTAGAGATGCAACTTTCCCCTCTGTCTTTGCCCTGAAGAATGCCAAAAGCATCAGGAACCAGCGGGCATTTTCCTTTGGAGCTGACACCAGCTAAATGCTTATCTAATCCACACATAGACCCGGATAAGTGTTATTTGCACAGGTGCCACTTCAGGGTCTGCCTCTCCCTGAATCTGCTTTTAGTGGGAAACAATCTGGCCACTCATAACATTTGTGAATTTTGATCAGAATTTTTGCTTGTTTAAAGGTAATTAGCTCTATTAGCTCTGGTGAGAAGAATTGTAGTCACTGCAGAACACTAGAGAAAGTCTACTTTGAAAACAGAAATTTTCTTAGGCTGCTAAAGTCCAGTTTCCAAAAAAATGACATAATAGACCTTTTTATTTTCTACTTATAAGAGCAACTCTACAGTAGCAACAATGATAATTCATCATGCTTTGTAAACACAAAACTTCATAGTATGAATTATTCTTTAACATATTACTAATGAAAATATGTTCATAACAGAAAACTGGAACACCAACCACCACATTCTCCAAGTCCCACTTCATAGATAGGAGGCTTGTTAGCTTGGGCCTTGTTTCAACAGATCTGGCTTCTTAGTCAAAAGTTTCTGTGAATCCATATGTGTATGTGTGTGTAATCCCCTGACTTGCCTATACATCAAGTGTCTATAATTTTAGAAGTCTGATTAATATGAAATTTGGAATATTTGTGTTTTTTAAAATATCTCATTGTAGGACCAGCTGATCTGGTAAATGATCTGAATGTGATTGCCATGACCTATAAGGTAAAGGAGAGCACACTCCCAGAAGTCGTCCTCTGACTTCCACACTCATGCTTGGCACGTCCCCACCTCCACACACAATAAATATGTGTAAATTAAAGGATTAAATCTATTTATATATTGGGGTCATGGGCCAGAGACAGAACGCTGCAATCAGATTAAGCCTGTGATATGAATGTGCAACCTTTGGGTATATGCCCAAGAGTGGTATTGCTGGATCATGAGGTAGGTTGATTCCTAGTTTTCTGAGAAACCACTATACTGATTTCCAAAGTAGCTGTACAAGTTTACATTCTCACCATAGATTAGCCTGAATTGAGCAGAGTATATAGAATTGTATTTTATTTTTGGTAAAGTAGTTTCCTGTGCTTATTCCCACAAAAAAAGAGAAAGAAAAAGAAATTGTCTTTATTTTTCCCCCAGCTCATTTCTACCTTCACCAAATCTCACTTGTGTCTCTGTTGAATCCAGAGGCTTTAAACCAGTGGTTCTCAACCTGTGGGTCATGACTCCTATGAAAGTTGCATATCAGATGTTTATGGGACGATTCATAACAGTAACAAAATTATGGTTATAAAGTAGCAATGAAATCATTTTATGGTTGAAGTCACCAAAACATGAGGAACTGTATTAAAGGGTCTCAGCATTAGGAAGGTTGAGAACCACATATAAAACCCTAAACTTTTGTTTGGGTGTCTTCTCATTCATACAGCACAAATCATCAAACCGTATTGATTCTCTCTCTCTCTCAGATTTTAATTAATAGAAATGGCTATAACTAGTCTTTATTTTTGTCCAAAGCAAATGGACTAAAAGCTTTCTAATCCTTCAGAGTTTTATTGGGCAGTGACCTCAATAAAATTTTGCATTCCATCCCTTCTTTTCATGCCATTGACATTAGCTTAAATTTTTTATTATTCATTTTCATTTATATTGTACACAGTACATGATATATTGTATAACAATAAAATCAGTGCCACCAACTTTTCTCTTGAATCATTACAACTTGTATTCCCTACTCCCAAGACCCCTCATTTCATTGCTATATATTCTGCTGTGATTTTTATTCTAAACAAAGCAGTCTGGTTTTTTTAAGCCAAAATGAAAAAAAAGAACAGTTACTATTTTCACATTACCTACAAAACCAAGTTTAAATATTTTTGTGTGTTGATAAAACATTAGGATCTCTACACACCCTCTCTCTCCTATTTTTAGCTTCCATTCAGATCACTGTCCTTACTTAGTTCTCTGGTTACTAACTCTCACCAGTCTTTAAGATTTCATTCAGCTGTCCCAGTCCCTAGGAAACAATTAGTAACTTTTTCCTCCACCGTGGAACCAGTCTGTTCCTTTAAACTTTGCCCAGCTGTTGTACTACTCTTGTTTTATAGTAATCATTTATTTGCTTATCTTTCAGCCTTCCTCATTCATTCCCTGTTTTTATGCAGGAGATTTGCTCAGAATCCTGAGTGCCTGCTAAATGCTGAGTGCAGGGATTCAACTGAACAAATGATCAAAATGATCTCTTGGGAAGGGAGGAAATAGACAACAAATAAAAAAAATAATTTCAAGCAGCGATAAGTCCTCTGAATGAATACTTTAATAGGGTTGTACTTAATAGAGGTATCATAGAAGATCTCTCTAACAAGGTGCCATTTAAGATGTTTTTGAATTTAGTGTGATTTTTGTTATTTACTAGCCATTGTTAATTTGAGTAGTCTGAGTTATCTGAGCTGAAGAAGTAATTTAGAAGGCAATTTACAGTTAGAATTGCTATTACTTGACCCCTATTGACAGCTGAGCTAGATTTGCTCTCCCAAAGATTAATTTTTGTGACATGACAAAACAGAACACATGAACCTAATTTTGGATAACTGATATCTCGCTTTGTAATGAAAAGAAAAACATTTTGTCATGACACAGAGTTGCCATGCAATGATTGTTTATGGCTGGTGTTTTCCATTTATAGATTTGGCCCACATGGAGGCTTAGGTACACAATCTTAGTCTCTCAAATCCACCTTGCCTGTTTGCCATCTGAAATTGCCTATTAAGCATCAATTCAGGCTTTAACTATTCTAAACCCATTGTCAATTTAATCTCTTCTGTATATTGATTTTTTAATACTACCACCTCTAGAGTTAATCTGTTATGTGACACTGATCAAATTGTTTTGAAATTATGAACTTCAGCACTCCTTCAGGAACAGCACATTGTGAACTTGACCACCAAAGCACTTTCAATTCTCTTGTGGTCTTTCTTCTCATACTCTCCTAGTAATGTAGTTAGGATCATCCTGAACACATGGGATTCTGCTTTTCCTAGCTACTGCTATTCAGATGTTCTTGTGGGTGTGACTGAATGATTGGATGTCTTGTTTTGTGTCTGAGATGAAGTCTTTATTTTGTGGGAGAAATGTAAAGTATTTATGCCTACTTTTAAAATAATTAAAAATCAAGTAATAAGTAGTTAAATTACTAGTTCACCTTCAAAAGCCATCCAAATTCCTGTGTTATATTGTTCTCTTTCCTCTATGTGATGCCCCAGGAGATTCTATGAAGATGTTTTACTTTCTTCTTGAATTTCTCTAGAATTGCACCTTTTGTGAGATCAGAAGGCATTTTAACATTCATAATGTTAAAAAAATACACCAAATAGGAAGGAAGAACAAAGAAGAAATCAAGAAAAGAAAGTAAAATAACTTGATTTTGAAAGTAATATGTATTGGTGATAATTGTAGTTCTTCACCTGTTCTTGTTAAACTGCTCAGTATTTTTTCAGTCTAGAAGATATGCATTGTAGTGCTTCTGTTGTGTATATTCCTGGTTGATAATGAAGAAGTATATTTTTTGTATCTTTGTTAGCCATTCAATGTTTGTTTAAATGCAACTGTGATTTGTGTAAACTACAGTGTCTGTATGGATAAACAGTGTCTGTTGGTAGATAGTGTCTGATCATTAGGTCATCATCTGTCTTTGTTCATTTCCTTCCAGCTGAGCCTCATTACCTAGACTGTTGGCCTGTGCATTTCTTTTTATAAAGTCCTTAAAATTTGTTACCTTCTGCTACATTCAAATCTGATCACTGGTACAGACCTATCATAGAATCTGAACAATGGCTTGTTCAGATTATTTTCAACCACCATTTTATGTTGCCTTGTTTTCATCGGCAGAATTGAGAGTTGTATAATATCAATGATAAGCAACAGTACTTTGAATATTTTTGTCTTGTTTTGAGGAAAGCTTATTTCCTTAAATAAATTTTCAAATGTGAAGTTATGTAACAGCTTATTTCTTTAAAGCTTATTTCTTTATGGTGTATGGTAAGAAATAAAAAGATCAGATTACCTATTTACAGAGTCTGTCTCACATGAGGCCTTACTTAGTAGGCATTTTGTGGCACAGTTAGTTGTTAAGAGTACTATGGATTTTTATTAACTGGATTAAATGTTGAAATTAGAGGTTAAAAATTTTAAAAGCCAATTTCATGAAGCTCTCTTTATTAGAAATCTAATATGTATTATTCTCTACTCACTGTAGGGAACAAGATCAATTCCTTGAATTCTTCTGTGTTCTACTGGAACAAATGACCAATCTATGCAGCTGCTTGGGAGAGGTCATCAATAATAGTGATTAATGGTTATAAAATTTATCACATGAGCTTTGTGACAGCTCTTGGGAAATTGTACATAAGGTGTTTCCAGGCCTGTATATCTGTATTAGCGGGAAAAGAAACATTGAGCACCTCAGCTGCCTGATTTGAAGGTGTCCCAAGTGACAGCTAAGCAGCCATCATCACTTTTTATTTCTTTCTCTTTCTCTGAATTTGTTACCTTTCAATTTGGTCTTTAACAGAATTTACATCATATACCTTGCAGTGGATGTCTAATGCATGAGTTTCTGAAGAGGTATTAGTTATAGCTCCATTCTGCTCCCATAGTCATTTGGCAGTGTCTGGACAGATGACACCTGGGCTCAGAGGCCAAGTAAAAGGGAACTAAGGGCAAACATTAGCCCTCAAAATCTTTTCTTTAAAAAAAATATTAAGTTTATTCATTTAATTTTGTGTTTAAGTGTTTTCTAGAATATACATTTGTGTACCACACGCATGCTTGGTGCCCAGAGAGGTCAGACGATGGTACTGGATCTCCTGAAAGTGGAGTTATATGCAAATGGCCTCGAAGCACCTTGTAGGTGTTGGGAAATGAACCTGGGTCCTTTGAAAGAATAACAAATGGCCTTAATCACTGAGCCATCTTCCAGCTCCTCCCTCAGTAGTCTTTTCTTACCATTTGAAACACTGTGCCACAATAGCTCTGATTTTGTCAAGTTAGAAGGCTATTTTCATCAGGAATGTTCTGAAATAATAAAGTTACCATGTAGAGCCACACAAATAATCCCAAGATTACATAGTGGATTTGGCAGAATTATTTCAGTATGATTCCTTTCTCCAGCAGTTCTGGATTGCTGGGTAAATTCAAGAGGGGGAAAAACCAACAAGCACAACACTTTCAATTTGTGTGCACATTCTTATTTTTTCTTTCTCACTGAGTATCATTTTAGTACTGTTGATAGTTGGTCTACAATAAGCCACCAAAACAAAACCAGAAACATTACCATGCTTAATGTAAGCCATTGCTAACAGTGTTAGCATGTAGTTAAATATCTCTAAGGGTATTTAACTACATGCTAACACTTAAGTGTATGTGCTCTGTTATGCACTTTACCTTTTGCCACCATGAGAATTTGTGTACTCTCATTATAACACAAATAGAACATAAATCAAGAATAACTGCCAGCCACCTTTCTTCTAAATTTTCTATAATTTTTCCTAGAGACATATTAGCAAGCTTATCCCGGAACCATAAAGGAAAAGTCTGCATTGCCTAGAAAAGGACTTAAAGGAGATGAGAAAATACCTGCCAAACATTTTAAAATTCATCTAACAGTATCTTCCAAATCATATTTACAGTGCTTAGTGGTCAAAAAAAACCTCTCAGTCTAACAAAGCAGTTCAGCTGTGGAAATATGAGCACCCATCTGCATTACCACAGACAACTAGCTGCTACTACCAGTCAAACTCAAACTCAGCCTCCCAAACAGCCAATATTCTGGGAATTATCCTTTGTGAAAAATCTATACACTCTGATTTTTGTGACAGACACTTAGTTCTATTTTATACTTCCAGGAAAAACATTTCACTCTAGAAATTAAAATGGGAAGCCAGAAACGTGTAGCCATAAAATTTGGAATTTTCTGAGATTGGCTAAATGCAGAATTTCTATTTTATGATGCTAAGCAGCATCTTCTCTGCTAATCATCCAAATGTCTAAATGTTACTCTTTAGTAAAATAAAGTAGCATAAAGTTAATATTAAGAGAGAGTGAAAAATGTCATAGTGACCTATGCATATGGTTGTTTTCTTTAATTACCACATATATAATATCAATTATTCATAGGATACCAATCAGTACCTGGACTACAAATACAGATTGTTACTTTTGGAACCACATGTGCAGAAAGAACCTTGGTGTAAGAGGAAAAGACAGTCATGGAAAGTTCTCCAGTAGGGTGGAAAATCAAACTGGCTTAAATGGTGGATAAGCCTATGTTTGATCTCTAATTGATCTGTGAGGTTTTCAATTGTTAACCACAAACTATCAAACTGAATTCAGTGATGTGAAAAGATGAATGTTAAGCATCCCAAAGGCTTTTCTTAACCCCAGCCTGCCTCAGATGTCTACTCATTTGAAGTTCCCATGAACACACACTTTTTTTTTTCATCTGCTTTGTGCTTATTTTTATAACCCTGCAAATCTTTGTGTTCTTTTGAATTATATCTTATAGGTCAAATTTCTACTGGAGCATTTGCTTTAAACTGTTCTTCTCCCAGGCTCTTCGGAGCCAGACTTTCTTGCAAAATGATTGGTTGCCTGATCTGCACTTTACTGCACTTATTTTCCAAAGTTGTCTTTGATTTACTGTGTGCATCTCAAGAGCATGGAGGCAGTGAGAAGCAATATCTTCATCTGCAGATATAGATTCCTAATAACTCCAACCTTATCTTCATGTTAAAATAGACAAGGGGTCTTTTTGCCTGTTGGTGTCAGCTGCCTGCAAAATAAGCATTTGTGCCATTCAGATGGTTGCGCCTTTACTTCCTTAATACTTCTTCTGTTGGAAGACGAAGAAAAAGTCCAGATAGAAGTTCCTGTTTGGAAAGCAATAATGAGATCTTACTATACATTGTCTTATCATCTTTGCAACATTGGTAGATTTAGACAGATATCATTGTCTAATGTAGAATATTTTACTTGTGTATCTGTTAATATTCTAAAAGCTTATTTTCAAAGTATGTACTCTGCAGTCATAAGCAGACAAGATTTTTGTGTCCCCCAAGCAGATATCATCAGTGGGACATATGCACATGCTGGCACTAATACATTTCTTGAGGGAGCTTGTTATCTACACCCTTATTACTCAAAGCATGTGCACATCAGCATTTTCTGGGAGCTGGATGGAAAGAAAGGATCCTCAAACATCACTTCAGACCTCCTGTGTTGGAAGGTGAACTAGTTATAACCTCCCCAAGGGAATGAGCACAGCAAAGTTTGAAAAAAACTACCAGTGAAGATAGAAAACCTGCTTTGTAATCAAGGAGTCTGCATTCTCCTCTCTCTCTCTCTCTCTCTCTCTCTCTCTCTCTCTCTCTGTCTCTCTTCTCCCCTCCTTCTCTCTCCCTCTCTCTCTCTCCAACAGCATATTTCACAGTTTTCTAGAGTTTTGATTTTTCTCATTTAAATATCAACTGTAAGCTAAATTTTTTCAGGCACATAGGAAAAGAGCAAAAGGCTATGAGGTCTAAAAATCCATTGTGAAATCACTGAAGGAGAGCATATACCTAAAGAACAGCATTGTTGTTAATTTCCTCTGCACATCTGGTAAGTATATTTTGATGCCTCAAGGCAGGCCACAATTTTTGAAATGGAATCAATCTTCCCTGTTCACAAATTGTGTATTTGAGAATTTGTCTTCTTACTAGAATTTATTTGTATCCCCAGATCAATATTTGCAAGGGGATAGGGATTATGAGGAAAATTCTCACAGTGATGGCTGGCTGGAGCTCTGGGGAGCTCAATAAACCAAGAACAGCCACCTGGGAACCATCTGGAAAAGGAACTAGGCCTCCAAGGATAGGCAGCTGTCTACTAACATGGGCAGTATGTGGAGCCTCGAGGGGAGGGTTCAGACTGTGTTTCTGTGCACCTTGGAGACCATTCCCTCCAGATGAACACCTAACTCAGTCTTGACATTATGATGAGGACACTGGACTTGCCTGGAGTGGATGCTGAGCTGATCCACCTTTGGACTTCTTTCCCGTTTTGGAAAGAGGGGATGGGGGCATGGGAAGGAGTGAGGTTGAAGGCTGACCAGGAGGGGTTGGGAGGGGGAAGGGAGGGAGAGCAAGGGTATATATTGATTTAAAAAACCCACTATTTTATACATAAAAATATTTGCAATACATTTTATTTACTCATAGACATAAATAGAGGTGAACAAAGATCAAATCACCTAATAAACTCATATTTGGGTAAGGGCAAATAAGGCAGTAGTCTGCCCTGTTGTTCTGCCCCTCATTTTGTAACACATATCCTTTTTTACAGCTTGTGTAGTACCACATTCCCCATAGTTTTGTTTCTGGCTTTTGCTATATACAGCAGCCTCCAAGCATAATGTTAAAGAGCTGTTTATTGTTTCTAAGTCTAAAAGGGTGCTGTTATATTTTACAGGGAAAATATGTGTGTTGCATAAGCTTCCTTCAGGCATAAGTGATAATTGTAGTGTCTGTGAGGTAATGCCAAGGAACTAACAATATAAACAACATATTAAATAAAGTATTTTAAACAGAATCATACATGCAGGAATGGTCTTATATTGATCATTTAATGTGGTAGCCAAAGGCTTTCAGGCCCTAATTCAATATTTTTACCAGGGAACTATGTTTTCTTAGGCACTTCAGTATTTAAAGTGGCTTTGTAGAACCTAAGAGCTGCAAACAATGATAGGGAACTTTATAGAAAGCAACTGGACTAGAATTTCAACTCATAATCTTTTTCTCTTTGGTGCTTGACATGGAGTGTGATAGGTTTTGGTTATATTCTAAGCACAATGACAAATAAATTTTGTAATTTACAAAAGCACATTTCAGTATTCAAGGACATGATTGTGATAAAGCAATATTTCAGGAAGGGTCTTATTGTCTTACAGATGAAATTACATTTTATGGACATGATGTTTGAGTTAATTATATTACTATTGCTTCAGCATAATCATTTTCTATGCTAAGCCCATTTTTTAAAAAAATTAGGGATTTTGTTTAGAAGGATCTGTATCAGCTTTGATGCATAAATATCACAGGCCCCTATAAACTTACTTTCTGTACCATAATCTTTAGAGCTGCTTTAGTTCATGTTCATATTACTGATTAACAGAACTCTAGACTAGTGTCCCAGCAACCCTTACTCTGCATTGGCACTCATTTTCTGGTACTATTCTACCCCTCCTCTATGTGACATCTGAGTGCCCCCATGGGATAATATTGCCTTGGAATAAAATTCTAGATAATCTAAGATTTGACCCCAGGCTTGAAGACCTCTGAGTGCTTAATACATCTTCCACTGTGTAATTTTGCACAATCTGTACCTCCACTTGGTACATCATTTCTTTTTTATGTATCTGAAGATGACCTCACAGGCCAAGACTGTAAATTGCCTATTGTACTACTCTAGGTTTCTTTTTGCAGTTCTGCATTAGTCAGTGAGAGCTTTGAGGGACAGAAATGGTTTTATTCAGCTTGGTTTCAGCAGTTCCCTTTACCCTGTGGAGGAATGTCTAACCATAACATTGTAGAAGCTGACTAGTAAATGATAATTTAGGAGTAAGTCTAACTTAAGTAATAACCAACATCCTGTATTAGCATCTTATATCTACTCCATGGTATACAGCATATAAGCATTTGCTATTGGGCAGTGTAAAAACAGCTGAGGCTGATGAAGTGCAGATAAAACAGTGGTAACTTGTTTCCTGTGGCCAGTTGTTTTCCAATTGATGATGTGGAGTGTAACAATTGTTAAGAAGCTAAGAACATAGAGTAAACTGATGATGTAAAATCTTAATCTGCTAATATTTCTCTTTCTGTGTTTGTTTATTTTGAGACAGTTTCTCTGGCTGTCCTGAAACCATAATATTATGCAAAACTATATAGATAAATGTAAAGTATATCATCAAGTTTACATGACTGGAATGTATGAAAGACACACAGACATGATTCCTGATAGTGGTGTCTTAGGGTGAAGGTAGGGTCATGAGAGAGAGAGGATTACATAGGTGAAAGTGAGGTATTGCCCATCATCTAGTGACCTCTAGGCATCTCAAAATGGGGAGTAGACTCTAAAAAAATAAAAAAACAAAAAAAACAGTTTATGTGCCAGGGATAATTCCTTGTCTCATAGCCCGGGAGCAATAATGGAGCAATCTATGCACCTGTCACCCTCAGTCAGAGAGCTTAGTTTGGTCAAGCTGTCAGTGCAGAGTCTGTGAGCTCCCATTAGCTTGGGTCATCTGACTCTGTGGTTTCACTCAACCACACCACAAGGACACTTGCTCAACTATGTTCATAGCAGCATTATTCTTAGTAGCCAGAACCTCTCAGGGACTATTAAGGGAGCTTCTACCCCTTTCCCTATTGAGACATTGACTTGATCACATCTATAAGAATTTTGTGTGTTTTGTGTGTGCAGTGGGGAAGAAAGAAAATGACCAAATAGAAAATGTAGTATCAGTGTTAAATTCAAAGACAGTGGGCATTATTAAAATAAGAAAATAATGGGTACTACACAAAAGACTGTCCTTTTAGAATCAATCAGGGACTGGGGTATGAAGATGAATTGCAGTCAACTGTAATAGAGTCCCACTTGTGGTGCTTGTATAAGCTTGTCCTACATTTTCTTGGCAGCAGGGAGGAATCAAAGAGCACTCTTCAAAGAAAAGAAACTGTGCAAGGCTTATAAGGAAAATGCTCATCCTATTCTGTGTTCCACATCACAGAAAGAAACTCTTGCCTTCAAATTTTATGAGAAATATTTTTTATTGGGAAGTCATTCTCCTTTCCATTTCTTCCAGCAGTATTTGTTCTCCATTTTTTTTCAATTTCTTGTAAATCATATATTTTCTTTTCTACTTGAATCCTTGAAATTGCTTTTTAGTATCACTTGGTACAAGACAATGTTCATTTACTTTGGTGACAGCTTTTTTAGTTGTCATACCCGAATGTCTGCCTTCACAATGAGCTGGCTTTAAGGCACTTCAGATTTCTGCTGATTCCCAGCCTCGGCTGTGAACAGACAAAATTCTGTTTGGGGATAAACTTTCTCATTCTCAATCAGGCACTTTAGTTAACTTCTTGACAGAAACAGGGAACCAGAGAGAGGAAGTGGGTATTGTTTGGAGTCCCAAGTCAATAAAGACTATCATAGGAGTCTTCCTGTCTCCGTGGTGATATGCAGCCATTTTCTTCCTAGAACAGCTAACCCGAGTATTTTTAGTAACAGCAGGGGAGGGTGGCTATTTGGGTGAGCTATCTACCCAGCTGGAAAACCTAAATATACATAGGATCTTAAGTTTCCCTTGATCTCGTTTTCCCTCAGTCCTTTACATACACCCACCCCCCCCTCCGAAAACCACAGAAACGGATGGCATACTTGTAAGCCTGTGGCCCCCACCTCCGAGGCCTTACTGGCTACAGTTCTCTGTTCCTTTGTTCTGTTTCTCCTACCAGTGGAAGAATCATATAAGCTCTGCCAGTTGTTTGTTACGCTCAAAGATATGGTGCTGTTTCTGTAACGTCTGTTTGGTCAAGCAGGGAAGAGAATCTTGAGATTTGACCAGCTATAAACAGTCGGAGCCTGACATAATTTCACTTGGATTTTATGTTTTTAAAATTTTTTTCCTTCTAGCTTAGTTGTAACAGTTTCTAACTAAAAGCAGTGTTTTATTCTTCTTCTGATAAATAGAAAACCTGCTTTGTGTTCTTTCTAGTTGCACCAGGGCAGGATGTCAGCACCTCTCCAGATTACATTGTCCCGTTTGAATTTCCATTCATTGGAGACAGGGAGACGTGCCTTGAGGAAATCTTTAGTTTGTCATTTCCATATCCCTTTGGCAGAAAGTGACTTCACATGAACATCCAAGGTACAGGGTCAATAATAGCGAGTAGAAAATGCAGAACATGTTATTCTAAAGCAGATTCAAAAATTGGAAGAGATCAATCTATGTAGTTTTTATTTATTAAAGCAGAGATATTTTCTCTTTCTAAAAGTGTATTTTGTACAGGATATGTCATATAAATAAACTCACTTCACTTTGGGCATTCTTAATATTAAAAACCTGCTTAAACAAGAATTGCAGGTTTCATTTATAAGGATATATTGGTAAAGATGATGACCCCTGCCATAAAATAAGGTATAGTTACAGGAGAAGCCACGGGTTATAAACACTGCAAATCTATCTTGAAGTTGTTTTTCCTTGAAAGAATTTCAGCTTCCAAACTGCAGGGGCATTCTATAAATATTGTCAAAAGTGTATAACCTAGTCAGTTCTGTGTTTTCTTTGAAAAACAAGGCACCAAAGGTGGTGAATAAATTTAAAGATAGACAGACATGCTAATGAGGAAATGTTATAAAGCAAGCACCATGACATGAATAAACAAGGAAATCACACACTGGAAAAATTATTGATGGCAGACAAATGAGCAATATTTCTTAAAATTAATGCCAGTGAGAAGGCAAAGAATATGAACAGATATTGCACTGAAGCATGTCTTCAAAAGCCAGTGAACACATAAACAATACTTAATATTATTATATTATTAATCACTTGGAAAATGCAAATCAAACCCACATGATTCTAATGTCTAATAATAAAGTGTTTCTAGCAAGGATATGAAGAAATTGGATTGCTGGTGGGAGCTTAAAATGGCACAGATGTTTGGAACACAGTTACCATGTGCCAACAGTTCTGCTGTTAGATACAGATCCAAGAGAATTGAAAACATTTTTGTAGGGCTACAGAGATGGCTCAGCAATTAAGAGTCTGTGCTGTTTTTCCAGAGGACTGGATAACATGGAATAGGGAAAAAGAATTATAACTTTATTTAGCTGTCCCAATTAGAATAATTGCTTTTTTATTTATTGTTTGTGAGATAAAAAGTTATACCCATGAAGTCATAATTTTCACAGACATAGAACTCAGGTTCCTGAAGAGGTTATATGCATGTAGATGCATAGACCCAGCATTTTGTCCAGTCGGTGAGACCATAAAATAGGCCTTTAAAGAAATGCCCAAGCAATGCTGTGGCTGATTTTCCTGCAGCTGTTAAAGCAGCTGCTCATCTATAAAATGTAGAAAATTATTTTCAACTCTAGGCTCCTTTAGTTTGTGATTTCATGTCTGAGTATCCAAGACACCTGCTGGAGACTGAAGATGAGCACTGATCATATACCTCACTCTGAGGATTCACTGTTTTTCTGACCCTACAGAGGAAAAAAGCATTACATGCATGGTTACTGTGTGTAAAAAGGCTGCTCTCTACTCTAATTTGGGCTGAGACTGGGAGAAATAGGTGGGAACCAGGAGAAGCTGGTCTTGAACTGAAATTAAGTTTCTCAGTTGAGTTTTGAATACTTTCCAAGGCTCTATCATTTTTCTATTTAGGTGTCACCTAGAATCTCCCGAAACTATCCCTCACTTACTTAGCTGGATCTTGGTTAGGGAAGTACTGAAGCAGTTAGGAAGTGTGGGAAAATAAGGAGAAAAATGAAGCAAATGATAACGTTACAGGCAGGGCTCAGAATTGTCATCAAGGACATGGCTTTTAAATGTGGATGTCCTTTAGTTTGAATGTTCAGTGGCTTTTTGGAAATGATGCTGTGTAAAAAGAACAAAGGGAGATAATGGAACTGATAGCTTTGGCTTCAGTTATGGTCTAGGCGAACCAACTTAGCAAATAGTTTGTTGGCCCACTGGCACTGCTGCAGAATCACACCAAGGTAGGTATTTGTTCTTTCAGGAGTCATGGTTTATTTTGAAATGCTCACACTGCTGCTTTGGTTTTCTGGCCTTTTCTTAGTGGATGGGCACTTATATGGCAATTTTTTTGAGATGCTACTGTGAGCTTGTTGCAGATAATTCCTGAGAAATGTGAGGAAAGTTTGGAGGTCCTTTCCTCCCTTCCTTTGCTACATACTATATTATTCCATGTATCTGTTTTAATTAATTTATCATCTTATTATATTTAGCATTTTGCCACACAATCATTTTCTTCAGCGCTTACAAAATGGAGCTCTGCTACTGAAGTCATGTAACCCCTGTTTCTTGAAAATAATATTGTATGCTTGCATTTCTGGCATTATTATGTTGACATGCATGGAGACTGTTGCATAAATGCATTGTCCTCTAGGTAATCAATACTCTTTGATATTCTTGGTCCCACCTCCCTCCTCCTTTGCCATTGTGTGATTATGTCAAGTGCATTTTTACAGAAGTGTCTCCTTATTTCCCCAGGATCCACTCTAGAAGATAAATCTTCAGTTAGAGACATACATGCTTTCAAATTGCTTTTGGTGCTCAGCGCTGCATTGCCCTGTAGATGTTCAGGTCCTCTCATAAGCTCTTAGTAGTGTCTGAAGCAGCTGACATGCTATAAAATGAGTGACTGTTATTTTTTAGAAGATATGTCACTGCAGTAGAGAGCATTGGAATTGGGTTTTTGAATGAAAGTGTTAAGAAGCAGAATGTGTCTGAAGTGTTTCTGGGGAATATTATTGGAGCTTTCTGTCGTCATACAACCTCCTTGGAGCATTTGTGCACTGCTGGGAGAAGAAACAGGTTCTATTCTTGGTGGAAGACAGTGTGAGAGACACCAAATGTTTACCATCAGGTTCCGTTGTGTTTAAAGCTTCATCTATGAAAATAGTTTTCCTTAAATACTATTTTATATTTATCTGTAGTTAAAAGCTTATGCAGCCAACTATCTGCTCACACATTCATTTCAAAACTGCCTTCATTTCTCTAACTTTGATATCACTTAGAATTAATGAATTTCTGTTTACTGTATTTGCTTGCAGGGTATTTTGGAGGGGCAGGTGGAGGCATAAGAACATGAAAATTCAGAGACTTCTGTTTTTGACTAAGATGCAGAGAACCCTTTGAGGGGAAAATGTTCCTCTATTTTCCAAATGAGGCTATGGCATACACCTTTGAAAATAAAGCTCATAATTCTATAGCTTTGCCAATCCTTGCAAATGCAGTGCTCAGATTTTACAGCAAAGTATTAACACATACATGGATGCCTGAAATGAGAAAAAGAGAGAGAAGGGTGGATACAGCAAGAATGTCTCTGTGTAATGTTAAATTTCTACCAGGGATCTCAATGTGCCTCCTTTGCTAGAGCTAAAATTCTTTTAGATGAGGTTGTTAAAGAAGTTTGAGAGATTTTTATTCCCCAGGTGTCCATGTAGTACCTGTAAAACTAAGAGTCTATGATATGTTGTTAATTCAATTCCTGGGGGAATGTTGCAGCTTTTATGTTATGTGTATTAGTATTTGCCTGCATGTATATAACCATGTGTTGCCTGATGGCTATATAGGCTAGAAGAGGGCATTAGATGTCTGGAACTGGAGTTATATATGGTTGTGAGCCACAATGTAGATTCTGGGGATGAAGCCTGGATCCTCTGAAAGAACAGCAAGTGTGCTTAGCTACTAAGCCATCTCTAGCCCCAAGTTACTTTTTGGCAATGGTTTCTCTTAGGCAGAAAGTAATGACTAACTGATAGTCACTCATTTAATAGACATTTCTATGGCATATTGCAAATCTTAGTCATTGCTTTTGAGAATTTTATAAGGATCGCTGCTGTTAATGCCTACTCATACTAGCCCATTTCACTGATGAGGAAGCAGAGGCACATGGTCCTTGACAAATTATTCAGAATCATCCAGCCAATGAATGACAAGGCTGGTAGTCCAAATTGTACAAAAACCTGAACTACCTGGCATTTGTATAGTTTGCTACAACAATGATGTTTTTTAAGGACCAATTTATGATTTTCAGATAATATATGTATATTCATTTTATTAATATATAATGGACATAAGTATTGAGTTTCATAATAACATTTCCATTTAGATATATCATGTACTTTGACCATATTCACCCCTTGCCCTCCCTACTCCCTCTCTTATCTATTGGTTTCCTCCCCTGTTCCCTGGAGTCCCTTCTAGACTTTCAGGTCTTATGTGTGGCATATTATCTAGCTTCCACATGAGAGAAAACAAGTGATATTTGTGTTCTAAGTCTGGTGTATTTTGCTTAACAGGATGATCTCCAATTACAGCATCTGTTTTCTTGCAAATGACATTTTGGTAAGAGGAAAATTGTCACCCTTAGCCCCCCCAAAAAAACCCTCAAAAAAGGGGGGAGGGAGAGAGAAGAGAGGAAGGAAAGAAGGAAGGAAGGAAGGAAGGAAGGAAGGAAGGAAGGAAGGAAGGAAGGAAAAAACTCAAGTATCCTAAGCTGCTGGCCTCCTATCTGAGGGTATTCATTCTCAGAAGGTGAAATCCAGACACTAGGAGTTTTGAAAACTCCCTGGATGATTCTTGTGGCAGCCAAGATGAAGACACTGATCTCAGTGACGAGACATTTTCTGATGGCCTATATGTCATCAGAGACTTCTGATGAAAATTATCCCTGGACCTCTGTCTCTGCTCACTTTACCGTGTCTTCTAGAAGACAACCTGTTCTCAAAGGGTCAGTCTTCTTCAAGCATAGGTGGTTGAAGGTTAGAAAAAAATCATTCCTTCTGAAGATTCTGTTTCTGACAACATTGTAGAAAGTAAGAATGTCGATTCATTTGTGTTAGCATACATCAACCAGCTGTTTCCATTATTGAAAGCAGTAGCTAGTTGGTTTGAATTTTCCACATCTGAACTTGGAGATGAATCTAAAAAAGAGAGAATACCCATAGTGGTAGGACAGGCAGGCCGTGTTTCAGCTAGATAGAGGAATAATATGACGCCTGAGCATCTTTAGTCATCGGCGAGTGCTCTACAGTTGTCCATTCTTTTGTTTGCCTGTCTAAAAATTTAGTACATGAAAATTTGCAAAGAAGTTTTCTGTTAGAGCAAATTAGTAAAATGGAACAGCAAAATGCCTCTGCAGAAATGTGGCTCTTGGTCACGGTATAAGCATAGGTTATATAGCATTTAAAGAAATCAGTCAAGCATGTGGCAGTAGTTAATACAAAACATTTTTTCTCGGCTTTATCTCAGTTATGCTGGAAAAGTGAATTTGTTATTTGGGGAATTTGTTTTGGAATTCCATTTTGTTCAAACAAGATGAAACCATGTTGAGGAAAAATGGTGAGAGCAGTTGAACACACACTAGTCTGTTTTCTTACAAGCATGTCAACTCGCAGGAATCCTCTGGGTTAAAGAGCGTGAAGACATTTTTCTCATTATGGCTGTACATGAAAGCTAATTACAGAGAACCTTGTTTGTGTATGTTCCTGCCTAAAGTGTCTTCTAGACTTGAGTTTTGGTGGCTGCTGTCTCTGAATTTGAAGTGATAAAAATTTCCTTCCTGTTTGTGGAAGAGCAGAGAAAAATAGTGCAGACTGCGATGCCCTTTGGGACATAATCTCTGAGTTGGTTCATTTTTTAATTGTGAAATGTATTGGAAATATGAAAATACATTAACAAAGATGCATTATAAAGAAAAAGCACACGTTTATGCATCCAGCACCCAGTTAAAGAAGTGAAATAGTTATTTAAAGGTATCTAGTCTATGTCCTTCCCACTTGCGTTACCCTCCCTCCCACCACACACAATCCCTACCTTAACTTGTGTCTCTCACTTTTTTTGCTTTTCTATTTTAGCTGTAAGTATGTTGTTTAGTTTTGAAAACAATATTCAACAATCTAGCTTTGTAAGGAAGGGGATTGCAAAGCCCCAAAGGGAAGGTAAAGTAAACTCAGCCTCTGAGAGACTCTTGACTTCAGTTTTTATGAATTTCTGTGTGGAGAAACTGCTCGGTGAAACTCTGGGTGATCTGGAGAAGATGTGGTTCCTTGCAATCCAAGCATCTGACCACCAAATAGAGCGTTCTCTCTGTACTGAGTGTCAGCAAGTTGTGCTCACGGGCATAGGTCATTTCTCATTACCTGCCCTTGAGCTCAAAGACAGCCCTTTCCAGCTCTCAGAAATAGGTTAAAGCAGAATGCTGCCAGGAAGTAAAATGAAGATGCTTGCTACTCTGAATAGCACAAAAGATCAGGAAATCACATCAGCCTATAGCTCCCAAAAGCCAAACAGAAAAATCTGGATCCAGTTCACTTGGTCATTGTGTTACACTTCAAAGACAACAAGTATAAACTTGTGATAACAGTCCTCAGGGTGCCTAGTTTTTTGAGTGAATTGGTTTTCTCTACTTTTGATGCAGGTGCTATTCTTTACTTTTCTATATAGCTTCCCTCAACCTCAATCCCATGTTAAAGCTTATCTTACTGTGTGTTATTCTTTTCTACATTTTACTGGAATACATTTTTTTAGTAACTTTCTGAGAAAGTATACATGGGAAATAGAGTTTTTCGGTCTTTACTTACTTCAAAATGTCTGGTCTTGTATAATTTCACTAAGAGCTGGGAGAATTCTAACTTAGAAACCTGGGGACTGATTTTCAGTGATAGAGCATGTTCTTATCCTTTGTGAGTCCTGTGTTCATCCCTAGCATCAAAAATGAAGTAGGAATCAAATTTCTAGTGAAATTTGCATGTTGCTCACTGTTATTTTTTGGTTTTAGATATAGGGGAATGTAAAAGCATTTAGATTCCTTATGAGCTATATATGACTTTTTCTTTGTGCAAGCATGTGAAGTCTTTTGACACCAAGGTTCTTAAATAACACATAAAAGGGCCATAGTATGAGTTCGTTTTCATCCATTGTTTGAAGTTTTATGTGATGTACTATTTTGTTCTTTCATTCTCACACGTAAATTCCTGAAGGATTAATGCTCAACGTCTTTAGTCATCAGAAAACTGCAAATCAAAACAACTTTAAGATACTACCTTACACCTGTCAGAATAGCTAAGATTAAAAACAAAAGTGACAGCCTATGCTGGAGAGGATGCAGAGCAAGGGGAACATTCCTCCATTATTGCTGGGAGTTCAAACTTGTTCAGCTACTCTGGAATGCAGTATGGCAGTTTCTCAGAAAACTGGGAATCAATCTCCCCAAGGATCCAGCAAATACCACTTTTAGGCATATACCCTAAAGATGCACATTCGCACCCCAAAAGCATTATCTCAACTATGTTCATAGCAGCATTATCCATAATAGCAAAAACCTGGAAGCACCTAGATGTCCGTCAACTGAAGGATGGATTAACAAACTGTGGTACATCTACACAATGGAGTACTACTCAGTAGTAAGAAAAAAATGATATTCTAAAATTTGCAGGCAAATAGATGGATATGGAAAATATCATCCTGAGCGAGGTATCACAAACCTAGAAGGATAAGCAGGGGATGTACTCACTCATTAGTGGACTCTAAAAACAAACAGAAAAAAAAGAGATGTCTTTGTATACAAGAGCTCAAGGCTAGGACGTAGCTAAATGACACAGTGCCTCACTTCTGCATTGATGGTCTCTGGTAGAGGTGTAGGTGAAGAAAGTCTTGTTTTTTTTATGGGTGTGGCCACAGGGAGTTTAATTATGCCCCAGTAAGTAAATGAGCAGCATGAATGGGAGTTTTTGTAAATGGGGAGTTCATAAGAGTGGGTATGAATCTGAGAGGACTGATAACTGAGTTTGATGGGGTGCATGATGTAAAATCACCAAATAATAAATATATAAATAAAAAGGAAAATTTTCTCAAATTATTATTTTTTCCACTCTTTCTCATATTTTTAATATCTTTATATTTACTCTAGCATTGTCATAGAGTGTAGCTGTTAGTATTTCTGTTCTTTTTGATTTCTCAGTATTTTTTATTCCCAAAAGTATTTAGACTTTTAAGCTTTGTTCTTTTTTATTATGTCAGATACCATATATTATCTTTTTGAGACTATAATTGATGTGTATTTGATTGTTTTTATTCTAACTGTATAGTCCCTGTTTAAGATCTTCTGTGTGCTTATTTTGATCTGTCTTCCTTGGCTAAAGCATTTTTCAGGTATCTGATAATCCTTGGTTGCTTGGAAACCAGATAGCTGCTGAAGCTCTACATAGGTGGGTGGAACTTTTAAAATTTGATCTGTTTTGGGCACTTATTGGGAAACTTGAAGGTTAATGTCTTCAGGTCATTCCTTTTTTTTTTCTTTTTCTTTTTCTTTCTTTTCTTCTTTTTTTTTTTTCAAGTCATTCTTTTACCTTAGATCACTTCTATGCCCCAGAGAGGCTGATGGAAGTTAGCTCTGATGTCCAGTCTGGGAGACTCTTGGGGCAAGAGGACTTGGAGAATGTCTCTACATTCAGAATTTGGCATGCATCTTATCACTTCATGCTCATTGTTCTAGTAGCATGCTCATTGCCTGCCTCTGCCACCAGGCATGGATGTTTTCTTTGATGGGCATGGGTAGTCCCTCCATGGAATAAAATGGGGAAGTACATGAAATTGGCTTTCTTTCCAGCCCATATACATTTGTAGTCCTTTTCATCCCAGTTTCAGAGGCCCATTGTCAGTTTTCCTTTCCTCTGGTTTAAGGGTTTTTTCACATTGCCTGCTGAGCTGCTTATTGTTTAAGTTTCTAAAGCATTGTTGCTGTTACTACTCCCTTCCACTTCCTGAGTTTATCTTGGTTTTTCTTGTTGTTGTTGTTTTAAAAAAGACAAATAATTCTTTTTCGTGATCATGGTGTGGCTTCGAGGAAATGAATTTGTAAACATATGTTCTGTCCATCTTGGTAGCTGGGGTTTTGTTTTCTTTTTTTGTATTATGTGAATCTAGATCAATTTTGATTATTTAAAGTCGAAGTCTTCTGGGTCTTTATGGAATGTCTTTGGGCCAGATTATGTTCAGCACTTTGTGTGTGTGTAGAGAAGCCTGTTGAATGAATGCCATTCTTACTTTACAAAAGACAAAATTCAAAATGGATCTAAATTCTATTCAATGGGCTGCAGAGTTGTCTCAGCTGTTAAGAGCACTGGCTGTTCCACCAGAGTACCCAGGTTCAATTCCCAGTCACCAACATCACAGTCATCTGTTACTTCTATTCCAGAGGATCTGATGCCCTATTCCAGCCTCTGTATGTCCCAGGCATCCAGTTGCTACACAGGCATACATGCAAGCAAATCACTTATACACATAGAATAAAATAATAATGAAAGAGTTTTTAAATGAATATAAAGCTGAGCATGATGGCAGGTAGAGGCAGATAGATCTCTTGAGTTTGAGACCAGCCTGGTCTACAAAGTAAGTTTGAAGACAGTCAGGGTTGTATAGAGATCCTATCTCAAAAAAAAGAAAAGAAAAGAAAAGAGAAAGAAAAAGAAAGAAAGAAATGAATGTAATCCAAGATGTGATTCAAAACCGTGGGAAAGCTTTTGACCAGTCTGTTTTCTTTTCCAAGGGCTGATTTGTAATCATGCCTGTGAATCCTATCAGTATCAGCATAAGCTTACTAGACTTTGAGGGAGAAAAACATTCCAATATGTTTTGCGTTGACAAGGCTTGTTTACCATTTCTAGAAATAAATAGGGTCCCCAGAAAGTATGAAAGGTGTCTGCTTTCTCCAGCTGCAGGAACTCTTTCCTTGCTAGCTTACTGTGTGGCTGGAGGTCATCCATGGTCACTGTATGCTGTTTGTGCAAAGAACAAATTACACATGATGTTCTGTCCCACTCAGTGGAATATATGCCCTATCAGTCAGAATGTGCTGTCATGAAGGCCTTATTTTCAATATGGGTACAATGCTAGGTAACTCATTCTCTATTCCCTACTGAGGCTTATGCTTTCTTTGTGCAGCAGTAGGAAACCATTGATCCATAAAATGAATACAGCTATTAATGTGACCTTCAGAGTTTTTGCAGATTTAATTATTTGCTATTAGGTATTTTGTGTAGACCTTTGTCAAACTGACCAAGTTATAAAAAGACTGATCAATATATATATTGATACCAAATATCAAAAATATTTCAGCACAGAAGAGCTTTAAACAGGGAGTAGATAAGTTTGTGTGTTGGAATATTAGAACTATTGATAAATACATTTTCTCAGTACCAAATATTCAATTCATTTTCAACAGCAGAGAACCTTCTGTGCATGGCTGCTTAGTTATTAACAGTAAGGTTCTGTCTGTATTCTTTCTCATACCTACAAATAGCCTTTTGCTTAGAATACTACAGTATAAGGTAGCTACAAGTAGCTGAAAATATAAAGCATTATCACCCTGCTGATGCCTTTGAACCCTGGAGATGAGCTGGGCTTCCATTTCAAAATCAAGTCTTAAGCCAAATTATTTTTTTTGTACATAAAGAGATAACGTTTCAATTAAAAGAATTAAACAAGAGTTGGACCAGTTTGAGCTGTTCTAAGATACACAGTTGGGTCAAGTTCTAACAAGAACAGTATAAGGACACATAGTAAGCTGCCATATTCTATTTAGCCAGACCCTATCCCTTGAGGAGACAATGATGGAGAACATATATCTTGAATATTTCATTTGGTATCTTGAATATTTCATTTGGTATCTATAACTTGACCTTGTATTTTAATTAGTTGTTGTTGTTGTTAGGATGATCTCTACCATTCTTATGCAAAAGAAAAATAAGCCCTTCAAACTAGAAAAAAAATTGCTATCTCAAAAGCAGATTTTAAATTTCAGAGAACTTTAGAAGACTCATGTTTGCAAACCTGGGAATTTTGAGGATATGATTACTTCAAATCTCTCATGAGTGCAGACTGGTCTTAGGAGTTAGACTTAGGTTTTGTTTGAGTCTTCCTCCATCTTATATTCAAAAAAAGTTCTTAGGCTACTCTAGGCCTATTCTATATCATAAAATGAGGGTTACTGGCAAACTGAATAGTTAATGTGAAGTTTAGAAAAAAACATCCCTGATGGGTGTAGTCGAACATCTATTGTGTAAGTTGGGCCTCTAATCATAGTCATGGCACTGATCACCAGTACTTTTGCCTGTTAACCTGTGTTGTAAGAATGTTGTATATTATTAACTCGTCATACCATCTCTGTGGTAAGCATTATGTTAGCATTCCCACCTTACAGAGGAGAAAGTTGAAGCATGAAAAGTGTAGGGTACCCTGCCTGGAACTGGCAGAGCTGGTCTTTCCACTCAGATAGTCTACCTCCAGACTCTTAACCACTACACAGGAAGTGTTTAATAATGATGTGCTTGCTTGTGATCATCAGTAGGACTTTATTCTTGTCCTGTTCATTTGCCTACTATAGATAGTGATAGGTCTTCCACAAGTGCATAAGGGATAAGTGGGTGAAGACATTTCCATAACCTACTGAGGTCACTCTGGAGTCCCCCAAACCTGAGCTGCTGTGTTCAACTTCTGAACAACTCTATGAACATCCTATCACCTCTGAGTGCTGTGTCAAAACTTGTGCTTATATTTTGACCAAGCATTACAACCTGGCCATAACCACCTTGTGGTGGCTGTGAAAGATTTGCTCGATGGAGACCTTTAAAAGCTATTTCCTAAGAGCAGTGGTTAACCAAGTTCTTCTGGAATGTACCACATAGTAAACATTTTAGGCTTTGAAAGACATAATGTCTCTGGTACTACTCCACTGAAGCTGCCAAACAGCCGCAGACAGTGTTTGTGGCTTTGTGCCAAGAAAAGTTTATTTACAAAGAGCCTAGCTGACTGCCTGAGAGCTGTCTTTTGCTGACCCTGCCTTATAGTGCTGGCTTCCCCACTTTGTACTGCTGAAGAACCATCTTTTAAAAATAGAGTTTCCTGGTCTTGCCCCTGGTCAATGATAATATTCATAAAAAAGCAAAGTCATTATTTTCAAACAGATAAAATTGAAGTTGAGTTAAAGACTTAATTTTATTCATGTGAGGGAATCGGGCTGATGCTATAAATAGTTCAAAGAGGGAGAAGTCAGAATGCACAAATTTATATTTAGTAAAAATACTGAATTGCAAATGAGGTCAAAATTAATTCTTTTCCCCTTTACAGAGGGAAGATGGCAGGTTTTGTATCTGTCAGTGGCCTATAACTTATAAAGATTCAAGGAGGGCTTAAAAATTGGAAACATGGGTATCTTCTTTATAGATAATGTCTCCTTTGAAGTGAGTGGTTTAGACAGCCCAGAGACTGTTCATTACACATTGTCAAACCAAAATTTGATAAATCAAGATGGCTTCATACCACACTTGGAATAGTAGTGTGTATGTCTCCCTTACTCACAGGGTCTTCTCCATTCCTTGTGTCCTGAAAAGATTTTTCTGACTTAGGGAGATCAACTCTTCACTGTGAAACTCAGCCTTCCATTTGACTGAATGGATGACAGATGGTTTGCTCTTTTCTTTCTTTTACTTCCTCCTCCTCCTTCTGCTTCTTCTTCTTTATAGTGTGTAATGGGGACAAAGGTTTTGAAGGAAATCTCATCATTATATTTTTGTATTTGCTCAAGCAAAGTAAGGACCAAAGAGATGTAAGGAGATGTAAGTTGTATTGATCATAAAAAATATTTTAAACAGACTAAGTAAAAGATGTTTGCCCTGGAGAGAAACTAAAACTTGGAAGTTGTTGAGGAAAAATTAAAGAAACTGGGGAGAAACAGACTACTTCTGAGCGGGACTGTCATGTTGTACAGGGATAGGAGCACTCAAAAATGTATAAATAGTCCAGATAATAGAGACTTCATTAAATATATTAAGGACACAAGAATTCCTTAACCTGGCAACCCCATATACATTTATGTTCTTGCAGAACTTTGATTGCAGTTCCTTTATGCCAAATACCATTCCTCCATGGACAGAACAGCAAGTCTGACTTGTGCATTTCTAAACAGAGGATGTTCAGAAAGCCCCTTCCTACCCACACGTTCCGTTACACACATTGCTTAATGTGAAAATGCAATGAAATAGACAGGTGGATGAGTGGCTGTTTTTAATAGGGTATTTGTAAATTATCGTTAAGTTAGAGGAGCAGAAGCAAAATTTGTACCTCTGATGTTATTTCCAGTGGAAACAAAATGGAAGGGAAGATTCAGTTTCCCCACAAACCTTTTGCTAAAGTAATTTGCCGTCTCCAAGTTGAGCTACCTTGAAAATGGTGTCATTTCATACTAGGCCAAGAACCTTTATGTGAATCTCCTTGCTTAAAGAGTTTACAAGCTTTTAAGGCAGACATTTCCCGATCCTATTCTGAAAGATGCCATGCTATGTCCAACAGGTCCAACAAACCATTAGCAGAAATCACAGGTGTGCAGGATTTCAAGTGTAGTGTCTTTGTGAAGAGACATAAGAGAGAAGACAAGGCATGCCACTGTGATGAAGATCGTGAGACAGAGCAGCTGAGGTTTGACTGAAAGTTGTAGTGGGTAATGGGGCTTTTTTTTCTGGAAATGAAAAAAATCTCAAGCACATTGCGCTACTGTGCAATGGTATCTTGCTAAGGATTCCATCCCAAGTGTGTCTTTTCCCTGCTGGCCACTGCCGTATCTCAAGTCTCTTGCTTACTGAGAGGCAGAGAAATCAAGTTGTAGCAGCTGTTTGCACTCTTGGAGCACCAGGAATGGACACTGGAATCTGGCCTTCTGGGATTTGGTATGCAACCCTCCTGCTGGGTTCAGCCTGCTCTGAATACTTGGTGTTTCCTAAAGGAGCACAGCAAATGTGCTCTATTATTTTTCCGAACACAGTGTGCTCTCATCTTGTTTAGGTGCCAAAGTATGTCTCCAGCATAGAGTGCTCATCTGTGTTACATAGCTAGGCACAGGCTTATCCTTCAGTCCCTCTCTGAACACTACAAGATTTCTTTTCTCTGTAACAGTCATTTGCTGCAGGTTTTTAGAGTTGTGGCCACAGAACACATAAGGGGGCGTAGAGCTGCAGCTGCATGCAAGAAAAGAACCTGTTTTCAGGTGACACTTGTTGCCATTTTCTATTAATGACCCTAAGTTCCTAATTGAGACTGAGAATCTAAATGGCTCTGTGATTTCCATAGCATTGATGTTCTTACTTTCATGTTTATGCCTGCAAAAAGCATGATGAAACTAAATTGAATCTCTTGTTTGCTGTTTTTTATCTATTTATCAACATCTATTACTATATAAAAGACACATTTGTATTGAAATTTCTTTAAGATACAGCCTTAAGGATATCTTAAAGGGAGAAACCTGATAAACACAGCTTCAAATTTAACAATAGTTGTAGTTAGTTTGTTCTTATGTAGGCATATTAAATAATGAAAATAACTGTTCTCTGTGTCTCTTTTCTCTAAAATACATGGAACAAAAAAAAAAATCTAAGGCACCTCAAGCCAGGTTAGGCTCAGCTACAGATGAAGAAAGCACAGTAGGTCACAGCTAATGCCCACAGATGCACTATGGCTGTTTTTAAATATTATTTTATGTTTTGTTTTTAATTGCCAAGTAATTGTGTGTGTGTGTGTGTGTGTGTGTGTGTGTGTTTTACAGTACAATGCTTTGCTACATATATGTGTTGTTGAATGATTAAACCAGGTCACCTGGAGTATTTGTTGTTTGTGATAAGGACAGATAAAAGTCCTCTTGGCTGTTTTGAGATATGAAATGCATATTGTTAGCAGTAGTCACTGTTGTGTACCATAGGGCACTGGAACTCATTCCTCTTATCTAATGGAACTTTGTTCTCATTCACCAATATGCCTGTCTTTATACTGTCTATTCTCAGCATCTAGGAAGCTCCATGTATTCTCTACTGATATGAACATGACTTTTTGATTCTATATCTAAGTAAAAACATAAGGTATTTGTCTTTCTGTACCTATCTTATTTTACTTACTATAAAATCTTTAATATGCAAGTGAATTTTTAGGACTATTGGGTCTTTCTTATATTGTGCCAATTATCTTTTATTTTGTAGGTAGATATAATAATAAGCAAAAAGTTTTCAGCCCTTATATTGGAAACTGGGCATGATAGCACACATCTGTAAACCGGCAACTGGGAGTCTGAAGCAGTAGGATTGCCATTAAGTTTGAGACCAGTCTGGGCGTGTAGTGAGTTACTGTCATCAGCCTGAGCTACAGTTTGAGCCTTGTCTAAATATAACACCACCACCACCAACAACAAAACCATACATTGGGAGATGAAATTTAAAAAGAATCACTAAAGAATTTAAGCTATCTAAACCAATGATAGGTGATATAGCTACTCAGACCTCTCCCAACCCCTGTCTGTCTGTCTGTGCCCCCCTCTGTGTGTATGTATGTATGTGCTCACACTCACACATGTGTCTTGGTGCAAACACCCATGTCATGGAGGAAACCCATTATCAGGAAGAGGCTAGACCTAGGGAAGCTGGGGCTGACTGTATTTTGGTACCTCATTTGATAAAGAATAATGAATGTGGGAACATGTGTGGCTAGTCTCTGTCCCTTGGCATTCAGAAATTGCTGACTTATAGGGGCAGGACATGTGGTTTTTACTACTCTATATCCAACACAATACTTGCCATACATGGAAGCTCAGTAAATACTTGGAGCCTGCCAAAATTATGGATGCTTTCCCATATGAATTAGATTGGATCATATGTATCTTCTTGACAGATGTGATATAAGGAACAACAAAAATATACTACTTCACTATTTTTTTTAAGGACAAGACCTGCCCATGATACAGAACTTTGTTTTTTACTGTTATGGGGAGTGTTATTTTTGTGTGATTTCTTTTAAATATTTGTTTGACATAGTAGTTAACAATAAATTCTAAGTAGGGGCTGGAGATATATGCCTCTGTGGTTTAAATCTCTTGTTACTCTTGTAGAGGACTCAAGTTCAATTTCCACAACCCAGATGGTAGCTCATAACTATCTGTAACTCCAGTTTCAGGGAATCCAGGGCAAGGAAGTCTGACTATATGATGACCTCTTTTGGTCTCTGCACACCTTCCCACACATGGTCCACATACATACAAGCAGCAAACATACATATACATGAAATGAAAAAAATAATCTTTAAAAACGTTCTAGATAGTTACACTGATTGTTTTGTCTTCAGTGGCTTTATTTACATTTCAGAAAGTATTATTAGGAAATCATGCCTCAGCCTTTTAATACGATGTTGTCTGGTTGTCTGTCTTTATAGGGGTATAAGAACAGTGATAGAATATAGCTAGTCATGGTTCTTTTAGTATTATATTTTAAATTAACAATATAATGAAAATGCTGCTAGAGAAAGAGAAAGAACATCGTAATGTCTATGTCTACCAAAGCAAGCAAAAAACAAACAAACAGGAGAAGACCAGAGAATTTTTTATCTGAACTTAAACTGCTGTGGAGTTTTGTCTAAGGAAATAGTCATAATTAAGGGGCCCTAGGTGGAAGGCAGGTGCTCTTTAATCTCTATTTCCTAGTGTCTTTTACATGTTACATTACACTTATTTCTGTTCTTTCAGAAATTGCTGGTGGCTGTGCTGGGCCACCTCACTTGGCTTTACTGATGAGGTAGGTTCTTGTCAGTAAGACTAGACCTTGAAACAGAGAATTTTAACCCAGTGTATGCTGAAAAGATAAGGAACTTCTTCCTTTATAATTCACCATTTGCCTTCTTATAGTAATAGTCTCTAAGCTAAACTAACTTTTTAAGCCAATAACCCATTTAATGTAGTTCAGACTTTAATTCCAGAGCCCTGAAGTGAGTCAGAAAAAATTCAGGTTACTAAATCTTGGCCATGCAAATCATTGGCATGGAACTTGGTTCTTTATGACAATGTGAAACTGTTGATGATTAGTTATAGAGCGTAACATTCTTTAGTTTGCCTAGGCTTGAAAAGCTCAGATAAACTGAATTTCTTGGCTCTAAGCTTCCATGCCTTTGATAAGTAGTCTGACTGACTGGCCCTGTTAAAAGTGGATTGATTACTAGGTTAGCCATTCCCCCTCAACTGACAATAAAGTGGGACCGTGAAAGGCAAAGAAAACAGAGATAGATCTCAAGCAGAGCATTCATTTTGGTTCTTCCATGCTGCTCAATTCAGACTTCATTATTTTCCCCATTCCCCTGATAATGGCTATGCCACTAATACGATGTGAAAGGGCACTTTCCTTGTGGCACTTACTTACTGCAGCATCCCGGAGACTGAGACAGGAGGTTCATAAGCTTGAGGCTGGACTGGGAATCATGCTGAAACTCTGTCTCACAGACAAAGCAAAAAAATAGATTTTAGTTGTGTACTTATTTCTGGTTTTGGAGTTTTTTTTTTTTTTTTTTTTTTTTTTTTTTTTTTTTTTTTTTTTTTTTTTTTTTTTTTTTTTGCTTATCAGGGCTAAAAAGCTGAGTTTTCATCATTTGTATAACAACTCTAATACTCTAATGGTGTGAGAGGCAGGATCCAAGTCCATATTTTCTTTCTTCTTTTTATTTTAAAATATATTTTATTATATGTAAGTGATTGTTTCACTATTCAGTTTATTTAAATTATATCTTATGTTTATGGATTTAAATTTTAGTATCTTCTTGATTAGAAATGTTTTTTATTATGAATAAAGTCATATTTTTTATCCATGTATCCCCTTGTTCAGACTCCCTTTCCCCTTCCAGTCACTCTCTCTTATCCCCATCACTTTATCTCCTTCCCAGCAAGGGCAGAAGGTCCCAAGGTCCCAAGGTGGCTTAGTTCAGCATCCACTCCAGGCAGATCTGCTTTCCTCACCCCAACATCAAGACTGGCTCAGGTGTTCCTCTGGAGGAATGGGCTCCAAGGTGCTGGTCCAAGATGTTTCAGATACCAGTGTTCAGTGGTTGTGGTTTGCAAAAGAATGTTTTTGCTTAAAGTCCACTAATGAGTGAGTACATCCCCTGCTTATCTTTCTGTGTTTGTGATACCTCGCTCAAGAATGTACTATTTTAGTTTAACTAAACTTCAGATCCCAAGTTGTTCAGTGGTTGTGGTTTGCAGCTTGCTAGTCCATATTTTCAGTAGTCTATGATTGGTCTCACAATTGAAGACAACTTTTTCTACCGTGGGGAAGTTGTGGAGATCCAAGGGACACTCTGTGAGGCAGCCCTTTGTCTACACCAAAGTGTGAGAAATGTTAGTTTTATTTACTCTTATTCATGAGCTCTAGCACTAGCAGGAGGGCCTCTAATTTTAGACATGGGTTTTATTGCAATAATGGGATAGGCTGCTGATGCTAATGTTATGGCGTGTTAAGATCGGATGTTCCATTCCTCCAAATAAGCCAGAAAAGGTTGCAGCTTCAATCCCTGAAGCTTATATGTGTCACCCTACATTCTAGAGCTTTGTCTTCTTGACCTTCCAGTGTACACTGCTCACTCAGTTTTCTTCTTACATCATTTGTTGTTCTTTCTCAACTTCCTTTCCTAGCTCGTCCCCTTTGCCCTAATTTCTCACATTAGGGCAGGTCCCAGGCCTCAGCTCCATGACCTCATCCAGCCTTAGAATTTTAAATATCATCACAATCTTAAAGACTCACTTTCTCTTGATATTGAGGCTTGTATCCCAGGCTTTCACAAATTTGATACTTGAAACTCAGTGTGTTCCCAAACTCATATTGTCTTTTCCCTCAAAACCAAACCAAACCCAGCTCTACCTATTGCTGCACCTTTTCTTAAACCTCTACTTCTTTTTTTCTCCAAAATTATGTTCTGCATTCTTCTTCTTGGACTCATATTCAATGTCAAGGACAAGAAAGGCATTAGAACTGAAACACAATGCAAGTTATTACCTATTATTCAGATTTTAAGGATGATTTAAGGATGAATAATCAGACCTGAGGCCATATAGCCAAATTATGTAGATTTCTCTTCTCTTGGAAAAGAACTCTGTGATGATTTGGAGGATGATTTTCTTTCCAGAGCCATCCAGGATGATCCTTTATAAAGATGAGATATCCCAGGCTGATTCCAAGTAAGAGAGATAACCTGTGATATATAGCTATAATTTTCTTTTCAGCATTTTTTTCTACCTGGTAAACTACAACCTCCAGTCCACAAAATTCTATTATTAAAACACTGAATCATAGAGTTTAATCAAGCCAACCTATTGGAAAAATGCTGCCAGATGGGCTTTGAGACCTTTGAATCATGAGGAGAAGCTCTATGGAACAGCAGATTACTGTACTTGTGATTAGGTCATCAAGTTAGTCTATAACATTTGAGAGGCTTCTCTGCTTTTTGGCCAATAAATGTTGCAATCTCTTTGTAGGGTATTTTTAGTGCTTAGTAAACTTATAGGACACATAGAAATGGATTCAGTTATTGATGTTTATTAAGCACAGAAATATTATCTATAAATAGTTCCCGAGCCTAAGGGATTAAGAAACAATTAATTAAGGTAGGATCACCTAGTCTGTTCATAAGTACCATATTTGACTTTTCTGCATGCTGTTCAGTTCAAGTAAAAGGCAAACATATCAGATTGAATGTACTTATCTCTAAGACTGTGATTATCTACATTGGCTGCACGTCTGTATCAGTGGAGGTGCTTATGGAGTGCTGATGCCTAGGGCTCAACACCAAAGAGTCTGATTTTATTGTCTTTGGATGCTGCCCAGGCACCCGAATTTTAAGAGTTTCTCAGGTGATGGTAATATGAAATTGATGGTAGAGAATCTCTACAGTAGTGCACTTATGAGTATGAGGCTGAAAAAGACACACAAGGAGAAGGTAGTTAGTGGTCAGTGTCACTGCTCTAGTCTATTGAAGATGGGACTCATGTGACTTTGTCACTGCAAAGATGTCCTTGCTCAATGCTGTTTCTTCAGTGCTTGGTATGATGCCAGTGGTAAATGACTGGTAAATATAGTGGCACTGAGGAAATGAGAGCTGGAACAAAATGAGGAGGGCAATGGGCAAAAAGAATAATTTGAAATCAACTATTCTAGAAGCAAACTATTTCCAGGTGCTAACAAATTGTATGTTGTGGACATGGGACTGGCTTCTAGGTATGGAGTGGAGGGAAAGATCATTGCCATTGGAGGTACTTTGGAGTGATTTGCCAAAAAGAAGTTACCTGGGTGGTAGAGCATGGAAGGGAGAGCACAATTAACCAGGTATCAGTACTTAAAAAGTCATAGAATGATTGGTAGTTGAAGCTAATAGAAAAAGATTGTGGTTGATGGTAAAGCCAGATGGTGTGAGCATCAGTGGAGAAGGCTGGCTGTTAGGAAGTAGAAGGACAGAGGTCTAGAAGTTGCACCAGGATACCTGAAAGAAGCCAACTGTGTCTGATGGCAATAAGTGTGCTGAGGGTAAGACAAACAGCACAGAAGATGTGGTACTTTCTGAGGAGAACTAGCTGTGTTCTATGATGAGCCAAGACCTAAGAGGCACTTTGCAGAGACGGGAGCTGATTCCTTAACAAAGGAATTGACTTATACTAGAAAAGACTTTGGACGGAGGTTTCAGTATGTACCAGTATTTCTTCTCAGATTACTGCCGCATAACAAGAAACCATAAAGCCTCAGAGGCATACAATAATAAGTGTTTATTGCATGTTTATTGTGTCAATTTTTGGAGTTAAATGGGAGTCATTTAAAATGGCTGTGGTGATTTTTTTTTGGCCTGGGCTTAATCACATGCCTGGGAGTTAACTAGCTGTCAGATGATCTCTACTGGCTTGGGCTGGAGGCACTTGAATGTACTCTGCATCTTATCCACCCCTTGGGACCTGTGAACTTGTCTGAACATGGCCTTATCAGAGTGAAGATGAGGGCAAGGTTAAGAACAAGTTGAACTGCTCAATTCCTTTCGAGTCTGTGCTTGGGTTACATTTGCTAACATCCTGTTGTCTAAAATTACAACTAGGCTCTGAATAAATGATATGGTTGTATGGCAAAGGGTAGGAATGTTGGCAAGGTAGATACTTGAGGCCATTTTTTGCCATCTGGCACATGCTGGGAAAGTAGATAAGGAGAGATGGTGAAGACTCTAACTGAGAAAGTTGCCACGTATGGATGAGCAACAACTTGTATGTTATTTGATGGCTCGTAGATGCATCCATTTCCATAGTCATCTTGATAGATGGGAAAAACTGAGTCCTTTTAGAGGAACAGTAGATTTGCTTACCTTCTTTGTCCTTGTTCTTCCATAGTAAATAGAGATTTTGACATTTTACCAAATTGTTGAGTTATGCTGAGATAATTTTGCATATTATGAACTTAATAAGGAGTATTACATAGCTCTCCCTCTTTTTTCATATAGATCAACTGAAGATTGGGTGACACCAGGTGTGTAAGTCTGGACAAGATAGGCAGAGCCACTTTAAAAAGTGTTGTAACCAAATAACCGCATAATTTTCTCTCTAGTGGTATCAAAGTCCTACTAATACTACAGTGACTCAAACTATAAATGTCTTGAGAAAAATCTTATTTTAACCCATCAGATTGAGTATCTTTTGTCCTTGGGGTGGATTACATTAATGATTCTGAATTAGTCTGTTTTACTGTAACAAAAATACTTGATGCTGAGTTTTTTTTCCAGGATAGAAGCTTAACTGGATCATAGTTTCTGAGGGTAAAAGGCCTGAGCTTCTTGCCCTCTGGTAAGACACTTATGCCTGACACAGCATAACTGATGTCACCATAGGAGTTTGTGTAGGTGAGAATAGGGAACATGGGGAAGAATTCATACAATGATAGAAGAAGCAAGACATTGGGGGAGGGAGCAGGTCAATCCTTTCATAAAAACTTACCCTCATTGGGCTAACATGGCCCTGTAACAACTCCATTAATACCTTCTGATTGTCATAGCCTGAGAACCCAATCACCTACTTGTAGGACCAAAACTCTTTCTTTTACTTTTATATTGTGTTATTGGTGTTTTGTCTGAATATATGTCTATGTGAGGGTGTCAGATCCCCTAGAACTGGAAATACAGATGGTTGTGAGCTGCCATGTGGGTGCTGGGAATTAAACCCAGGTCCTCAGGAAAAGCAGCCAGTGTTCTTAACAACTGAGTCATCTTCCCAACCAGAATCTACCTATTGAACATCTGGTGCTTTTCAAAATCATTACATTGGTTTGTAATTACATCAACTTTTGAAGGACACACTCAAACTCATATTCATAGTGTAGACTTTACAGAGTAATACTGATGCTAAACCTGTAGTAACATCATCTCCTCTCTATACAGTGCTTTCTATTCAGCCTCTGTTGGCTCATCAGTTTTCTTCAGAGAACCTGCTCTGGATATGAATGTGCATAACAAAGATATCTAACTTCCAAAATTCTTTGCTAGGCTGGTTTTCTAACCTCTTGTGGCTTAACGACAACTTCCTTGCTGTCTAGACAATTCTTTCAAATGCAGGACACCTGAGAGTTGGCCCAGAACAGGATTCTGTTGTTATTTATATTAGATTTCTTCCTATGCCTCGTCTTACTGCCCACCATGCTGTATGAGGGCTGTGTTTGTAACTGGACAGTGAGGCAGATTTTCAGGTGACTCCTAGAGTCATCACAGTTAAATCTCTGAACAAAGACATGATTGTGACTAAGAAGCACTGTGCCAAATATGGATTTTTTCACCTGGGATACACTTACGGTGGCTATTTTGATGGTTTGGGCTATCTTCTATCCTCTTTTGCTCAACAGGTAAAGAGACTTTTCCTGTATGTTGTGTGGTTTGGTACATGATATCCCCTTGAGAAGGCTTGCCAATGAATAGCATGCATTTTGCCTAACTGGCATAGTAAAAATTGCACATGCTCACATGTACTATTGCCTTAGTCTTCTGTGAGTCATCTCAGGTCAGTATTAGAGATGGGTGTTAAAGCTATTTGAATGATATTCTGCTGACAACCAGCTGTTCTTGTTCTTAATGAGTCTGATTTCTTGCCCATTCGTGTAGATTTTGGAAATTGGATTAATTCAACTATTCATATTTATCAAGGTATTGACTTGGTTCTCCTTCATGATTACTAAACATTTGTTTTCTGATGCTTTATGATGTCATTTTAAAGAGGAACTCCATGAACTAACTAGTATGTGTTTAGATTTGCTTTATGAAACTGACATATGGGGTGTATATAAAACTTGACATTTATAATGTGAAATTGCTGCCATTTATTTTAGAAATAAATATGTAACTTAGTATTGGCCTCAAGCTGATAATGTGAATTTCTACTGTGAAGCTTTATATTTTGACTACAATCCAACCCACTTACAGATATACTAGAACACAAACATATTATAAAAATCTGGCAAACAATTTAGAAACTCAAATTATAATCAGCCTATTTTCTACTTGTATGTTTAAGAGAATGTATCTGCCATTGAGCATTGTGACCTAGAATATGATTTATGAGAATTATGGCAGAGAGTATTGTCACTGTGGTATCTCAAGAGAAAGCACAGTGGTTTCAGCCCTCCAGAGGCACTAAAGTATTGTTCATAGCTTTCATAGTTGGAAGGCTAAAGTCTCCAGGATTTAGTCCTTGACTTCTCTGTTACTCGGCCACCATACTCTGCTAAGATTGATGACTCTGGTATAGCCTTATTTGGGCCTGGGGCATTTTCTTCACAAATCATACAATATACCCTATTTCTGCCCATTATCTATCTAGTTGTTTTCATATTATAATGAATAATTATATTGAGAAATGTGAGAAGTGCTTTCTTTTCTTATAAATAAAAATTAAACGTGACATCAGGATAGTATAGTGCAGGGGGCTTTGCATTTTGACAGCTATTTATAGGGGCTAGTAAATTTATGTCTTAGATAGATTTTAAGCTTGTGATAAGTAGCATATATATGTCAATTCAAGAATCATATTATAAATTTCATATGTATCTCTCTCATATTTCTGTTTTTCTTTTAAAGAACTCTACAAAAGTTTTATTCAATAGGATTAACTCCTATGAATATTTTACACTTACAGTCCATCTCAGGTTTCAGCAGCCACATTAGACCTGCTCAGCATCCACATTAGACCTGCTGAGCAGCCCCTGTGGGGAATGGTAGTGTTATGAGTAGTTCCATGTTATGAAACTGAGAAGATGTGCATGTCAGGAGCATTGGCACACATCTGTGATGCTGTTTCTCAGAGAGGCAGGGACAAAAGTGTTTTTGGCTTCAAGGCCAGCTTGGGCCACAGAGTGTGATCCTGTGTTAAAAAGAAAAACAAATATCTGTGATACGATTTTGGGACAGTTCACCTGAAGCCTTTAAACTGCATCTCTAAGCTTTTCACCCTTCATCCTTCAGCACCATGTTGATTTTTGAGTAACATTTGACAATACTTAAGAACTAGTGACAATTCTAAAAAGGCTTTTTAAGCATTCCCAAGCTGCAAACCACAACCACTGAACAGCTTGGGATCAGAAACACCTTGGACTGACTCCTTGGATCCCACTTCCCCTAGAAGAACACCTGACTCACTCTTGAGGGATGGGGAGAAACCTGGATCTGCCAGGAGTGGAGACTGAACTAAGCAATATTGGAACAGTGGGAGCATGGGACTGCCTGCAGCCTGCCCAGGGAGGGGATGGGGAGTTGTGGAGAAGAGAGAATGACCTGATGTGTTGGGAGGAGGAAGGGACCTTGAATAAGGATATACAGGGATAGAAAGTGTGACTTCTTTGTACATAATAATAAAATAAAAGAAAAAGAAAAAATTAAAAGGATTTTTAAATTAATATTTTATTAATATGCAAATGATGGGTTTGATTATGGCACAGTCATGCACCTGTATCTTTATCCTTTGCTCTAAGCACTCCCATTGCCCTCTCATCTCTTTGCCCTTCTGCTGGTCCCTTTCCTCCTCTCTCTCCTTTCTTGTCATCTTTTTATACTTAAATTCCACATAAGAAAGTACACAACATATTGATGTGAAAATGTCTCCTAAAGGAAAACCTAGGATGAAATTTTAGGGCTAGTTATAATGAGAAACAACACTCATGCAGAGCCATAGACATCGTTAAAATTTCACTTTATCAGCCGCTCTCCAGGAGATGAGAGGAGGGCCAAATGTCTAAGTGCATTAGAGCTGCTTCAATTTAATGCTGCTTTGACTTGAGGCCCTCTAGCAACCTGAAGAATGGCTACCAGCACACATGCAAATAGGATCACATTTGTGATGTCTACTGACATCTATTCTACTCCAGACTTGTTTCATTTGAGGTCTTTTCAGTTTAGTATTTGCTGATCTTCAATAGTAGAATGGCCTTCAGAGCTTTGTCAGCTCTGGAGACTAGTTACTTCTTACTTCTAAACCACTGGTTCCTTTGCATCAGTTTGGCAATTGGCAGTTAGATATTTAGGAGTAGAATGCTTGGCTTCTACCATAAACTTCTACTATGGAAGATTTAGGACTCTTGTGGTTCTGCTTGAAAGGGGACATTTTCAGTATTTAGAATGTTACTAGTGGTGAAGGGGACAAATAATGATAATGTTAATTTAGGAATATATAAAGATATACTCATAAACATATTCCAAAACATTTTACGAAATGATTGTATCCTTCATGTGGGCTAAAAATGCTATCATACATGCTCACTATGATTTGTGGTTTTTGATTTACTGCCAAATATATAACTGTTGAGAGTAGATGATGTCTTTTTTCTAGTTACCTTATTACTAATGCTTTTTGAAAATCAACAAGCCATAGGCTTACAGTGTAGGAACCAAAAAGGCTTCTTCTAACAGTGACCTAAATCTGACAGATTTACATTTTAAAATTCAAATTTAAATATCCCATGGAGGAATGAATTTATCTCCATCTAGATTCATTGTTGGGCCCATTTGGTGTGGAGGTGACTAGTTTTGGAAATTACGGCACGCTTGTTATAGATGTCATTTTAAAAATGCAAACATACAAATGAGGACTATATATATACATATAGTATATATATATATATATATATATAGTGTGACACTTGTGTATATCCTGCTATTGTTATACTTTATTTACTGTATGTTTTCAGATGATTTAGGGAGCTAGTGTATCCTTTTTTTCCACCTTTAGCATTTTTTTTGTTTCTCTATTGTTGGTTTTGAGTTTAGTGTATTTCGTTGCTGTTTTGTTTATTTGTTTTTGTTTTTGTGTTTTGGGGACCAGGTCTCTCAGGTAACCTAGGTTGTCTTCAAACTTTCTACCTTTCCTAGTGCTGGGTAAGATTACAGGTATGCACCACCATTTTCTCCTATGGCTTTCCAGATGATTTCCCTTTGTGTCTGAAATGCCTAGAGAAGACTCCTGTGACCAAACAACAAAATGACATAGCAATGTTTCACCTGTAATGACAAGTGAGTATAGATAAAGTTTACCTCTGCCCAGTGGGAAAGCAGAAACAGCACCAAGAACAAGACTGCTATCAAATCTTAGCCTTCTTGCTTGTACTGCCCAGTTACACACTTCTTTGAGAGAAAGAGGAACAATAGATGGTTTTCCTCTTATATTGGACAGTAAAAGATCAATTAACTAAAATGGCCCATTAACTATAGATACAATTTTTAAAAATATGATCTATTTAATAAATTTCACTAAATTTTTATTCTATCAAACTTGATGTATTTTTTTCTCTTGAGTCTTCTTTTGCTTGCCTGTCAGCCATCTAGATCTCTGTTTAATTTCTTTATCTTTTTATGAGCACAAATTCACTATAGGAAGAATGGGCTTCAACATAGAATACATGATACAGAAGTAACTGTACTTTGATCAGATGTACCTCAACATTTGCCTTTCTTGACCTGTAATACCCTTTTCTCCTTCCCAAATAATCCCCCTTTTCTTTTAACACACACACACACACACACACACACACACACACACACACACACACACACACATTTTAAATCTTGATAACACATATGAATAAAACATTGACACTTGTCTTTTAGAGTCTGGCTAATGGCCCTTAACATGGTGATCAGCAGTTCTATTCAATTCAAAATGATACAATTTCAGCTGGGTGGTGGTGGTGGTATACAACTTTAATCATAGCACCCAGGAGGCACAGACAGGTGTATCTTTGAGTTCAAGGGCAGCCTAACCTACAGATTGAGTTCTGGGACAGCCAGGGCCACACAGAGAAATCCTTTCATGATACCGTCCCCCAAAAGACACAATTTCAATTTTCTTTGTGGCTGAGTAAAATTTTACATGTCTATGTTATGGTATCCTTATGTATTTTTTAATTTCATTTAAATCTAACATTAACTATGAATCAAGTTTTAATTCTGATATACTAATAGATGCATACAGTACATTTTAGAATATTTAGTTCCTAAAACACCTTAAAGCATTTGTAATTGGAGTGGTTGTGTTTTGAATCATTCTATTCCTTTGGGAATTTTACTTTGCCCCCTATTTACATAAAGACTATTTCATTTGGCATAGTTTTACTCTCCTATTTTTATATTTTTCCACTATAATTTAAGGTTTAGAATAAAGTCATTATTATTATCTGTTGTTCCCCTAATTTAAGGAATGTGGATTGATAAAAACAGTAATTGCTTCTTGACTGTTGCTTTCTCAGTATAATATTGTCCTTTGAAAATATTATTCAGTATGTATAAATTTTCTAAATTTTTTTTCTATTTTACAAATTGAATATTTCATTTGTAATTGTTTTTGTATTAAAAGCACTTATGCCCTGCCTCATGGTAAATTATGAAAATGACACATTACTTAGAGGACATCCTCTGGGGCATTGGGTCTAAATTTAGACCTTCTTTAATTGGTATAAACTACTCACCTTCTATTTGTGCTAAATGCTATTGAAGTTTCAAGAGCACTGAGTTTCAAAGCGGTCCCAGACAGTTAAGCAGCATTTTGTACCTGTAAGCAGCAGTGATTGTACTAATAAGTAAAATGCCACTGGACTGAGCTATAGCATTCTTGGCCAGTGCATATTTTGTTCAGTTTACTTAAAATTTATCTTATTTACATAACTTCCAAAAATCCATGTCTTGTTGACTTTTTCAAAAAATACCAAAAGGAAAATTTTATTTCCAAGTCATGTTGTCTGTGCTGAGGTTTTAGCTGGGGTGGGGGTTAGAGAGCAGAAGAATTGTGTTAACAAGAAATAGAATTAATTGCAATTGCTAAGTGTGTCGAGCTATTCTGCTTTCAAGAGTTCACTTTTACTTGCCTGCCGACTACAGGAAAAAGATATTTGAAGAGGTTAGCCTAGTGACATTTAATTTATCTAGGGGAAAGTTGAAGAAGTTTTTTTGAGTTCAAAATCAGTTCCCATCATGTTCATTGACTATCATTTGTTCTCATTACAATAATAGGGAAGTAAGTCTATCAAGTGTTATCCAAGTGTTATACATGTGAATATCTTCAAAATGGCTGTTGTCATGGTGTGGACCAGATAAAGCTTAAATATTCAATGTTGGCTTTTATTAGAAAATTCATGTTATGTATGTTCTAGAACTCAAGAATATGACCAAGACCAATAACTGTAAAAAAGAAAAGAAGATCTCTAAGAGAGTGAAGTTAAGAAAAACATGTAGCCATAGAGTCATAGCCAAGGCTACCTGGTATTGATGTAATTTCAACACAGTGGCTATCCCATAATCTACTGTTATCTCAGTCAGCAACTGCAACTCTGCAGTGACCAGCCTGCTTCTTTGGCAGCAGTCTAGCATCTCAGGCCACAGCCTGGTGGGAATCCTATTCCCACAGGCATGGACTCGTGCTGCCCTTAAAAGTAGCTTTAACTAAATCTCTAATGTTCTGTTTATAAATAAGACTTGAGATTCAAAGACTGGGGTGAAAACCTGCAACCTCACAGAGTTTGAGTAGCCATTAGCTAAACTTGTCCTTGCTGACATTCTCTGAAAGAGTTTTCTTCCACTCCAACAAACAAACAAACAAAAAACATGCCACTCCAAAATCCCTTCCTACTCCTTCTGATGCATTTCTCTATCCTAGATGCCTTCTGATGCTCTATGATTACTTTCTGTCATGTAGTTGCTACCTCAGCCTTCTGACTCAAGGTTAATTTAATTAACACAAAGGCAGGGTTTACAGTGTGATCAAATACCCCCAACAACCTGGTTGACTCATTAATTGTGGAAGTCTTTTTTTACCATTTCAATAGCATCTAACCTCCAGAGATATAGAGCACACAATCTGCTTAGTAGCTTTGAGGCAGTGTCACAAATTTTACTGACCATTTTTTAAATATGTCTTAAAAGAGCAATCTTTTCAGTCTTGATTTTGTATAGAAGAACACAGCACAACACAGTTATCTACTTGTACTTACATCATAAACCTTTGAGAGTATTTTAAAAAGTTGAAACTAAGTCATGTTAAAATATTTGTCTGAGAAAATATTTATATTTGTTTTTAGACTTCTGCTATTTTGCCACGATGTACTAGTTGAGTCCAAATTTTGATAAAGTCTTAGGAAGTTAAGCAATGCCTAGATTTGGCCTTAGGAAAATTTAGCTGATAAAAGTAATAAGCACAAATAACAATAAAAATGGACCACAAAACCAACACTCTTACAGAGGTTTTATTATATATTATTTTTTATGACATCTCTAGTTCTTTCAGCAAAGTATTTGTTACTCCTAAACTTTGTGCTAACTATTATATTTACAGTGTTGACTGAGGTTGTAATAGCTACTTCATCCAGGAAGTCTAACATGCTTACTAAATCGTGAACATTTTCTTCAGAGTTAGATATTCACAAAGCATCACTTTCTTTGACCTTTAATTGTTAGGGAAAATATCTCAATATAATAAAGGCAATTTACAAGAAGCCAATAGCCAGCATCAAGCTTAATGGAGAAAAACTCAAAGCAATCCCACTAAAATCAAGAACTAGAAAAGGCTGTCCCCTCTTCCCTTATCTACTCAATATAGTTCTCAAAGTTTTAGCTAAAGCAGTAAGAGAATGAAAGGAGATTAAGGGGATACAAATTGGAAAAAAAGTGAAACTATCTCTATTTGCAGATGATATGATTGTGTACATAAGTGACCCACAAAACTCTTCCAAGGAACTGCTACAGCTGATAAACACCTTCAGCAATGTAGCAGGATACAAGATTAATTCAAAGAAATCAGTAGCCCTCCTATACACTAAAGATAAAAGGGCTGAAAAAGAAATAAAGGAAACATCACCCTTTGTAATAGCTGCAAATAGCATTAAATACCTTGGAGTAACTATAACCAAAGAAGTAAAAGATCTATTTGACAAAAACATTAAATCATTATAGAAAGAAACTGAAGAGGATATCAGAAAATGGAAAGATCTCCCATGTTCCTGGATAGGTAGGATCAACATAATAAAAATGGCAATTCTACTAAAAGCAATCTACAGATTCAATGCACTACCCATCAAAATCCCAACACAATATTTTCTGGACCTTGAAAGAACAATAATCAACTTCATTTGGAATAACAGGAAAGCCAGGATTGCCAAAACAATTTTGCTCAACAAAAGAACCTGAGAAGGCATCACCATCTCTGACTTCAAGTTATACTATAGAGCTCCAGTAATAAAAACAGCCTGGTGGTGGCATAAAAACAGACTTGTGGATCAATGGAATCAATTTGAGGATCCAGGCATTTACCCAAAAACCTATGAACACCTGACCTTCGACAAAGAGGCCCAAAATATTCAATGGAAAAAAGACAGTATCTTTAACAATTGGTGTTGGCAAAGCTGGGTGGTAGTGTGTAGAAAAATGCAAATAGATGCCAGCCTATCACCCTGTACAAAACTCAAATCCAAGTGGATCAAAGACCTCAACATAATTGTTATAGAACTGAAGATTTTGATACTTTGTTTATAGCAACAAGAAGTTTTTATAAAATTTAATTTCTTAAATTGTATTTGCATGTTAGATTTCCAAGAATTTTCAGTTTGGATGAAGTAGACCATAAAAGGACTGATAATTACAGATTATTTTGATTTTTGAAAAGATTTATTTCTTTGTATGTTGTGTGTATGGGTATTTTTCCTGCATATATGCCTGTTCAGCATGTGCATGCAGTGCCTGCAGAGGGCAAAGAGGGCACTGGATCTTCCGGGAATGGAGTTATACATGATTGTTAGCAGCCATGTGAGTGCTGTGAACTGAACTCAGGTGTCTGCAAGAAAATCAAGTGCTTTTAACTAATGAACCATCTCTCAAATCCCTGATGATTCTTTATATTCATTCTATAACCACTTATACTATCTTCCTCAATATATACCATCTGATAATTTGTTTTTCTTATTATATTATTTTAATTAATTAACATATAAATTATTCTTATTGATTGATTTCACTCTTATATTCCCATACATGTACGTTTTATGCTTTGGTCATGCCTATATTTTCCACCTTTGACACAGCTCACTGCATGGTCTAGTCCTTCCTCTCCAGACCTCTTTCCCAGTCTCTCACCAACATGAGCAGCTAGAGATTTAGCAGTGGAAGAACAAGTGCTCGAACCTCAGCAGACTCACACTCCTAAATTACTGCTTGAGTACAGAGACCAATAAGAAGCCATTCTCAAGTGGTAACCAGGAATTGAGCTCTCTGCAAAGCATAATATGAAGACACTTATGTAGGACGAAGCTGCAGAGAAGCAGGATGAGGCACTCCAGGGAGAGGCCAAAGGTCTGGTTCCCAATCCATGCTGAACTTCCAGGCAGTGGTCCTGAGGGCTGTTGCTTCAGATTGTGCTTCCTGTCCATGTCTTTTCACAGCTGTGGATTGGAGGATGTGCTTCTGTGATTTATGAGTTCCCTTAACAGAAACAGATTGCCTCTTCAACTGAAATTCTGAAGATTATACACAAGAAGGGCCAGTCAATCTGTTCTGGAATTAGTTTTAAATAAATTCTACAGGAAACACACACCATTATCAAACTTGCATTTTCCACATTAGCTTAAGTGGGAGCAAGGGATTTTGGAAGAAGCCAAGAAACCTTCAAAGGAAGAAAATATTATGAAATGTCTCTTCTGTTAAATATTGGTAAAACTTAGGGGAACAGAGGTGATGTCAGAAATGGATCTTCAGCAGTAGTTTTGTTTCCCAAGGAAGATTATGTAGACATTTGATGATATCTCTTAAGAAATAGATAATATTTTTCATCTCTCTTCATGAGTACTAATAAGGCTATTTTGTTTTCAGAAAGATGGAAATAAAGTCCATTCTGTAATAATCTGAAGAAATAATGATAATACTCTCCTTGAATGTTTACCATATGTGCCAAAGTACCTGGACATTTCCCATGGAATGAGAACCTCAGTTGTCAGCACATCTTTCTGAAGATGAGAGGAATGGTAGTCATGCCATTGCTATTTAATAGATGAGGACACTGAGACAGAGAATAAGTTACTTGTTCTAGTTTCCACAATAACAAGCTGTGGTGTAAGACTATACCACAACTCTGTCTGGACAGATGTTAGCACAGCTGTGTGGGCTCCTTTGGTTGAAGTGGGGTGAGGGTCAGCATGAACACTGCATTCGGAACTTCAGAAATACAGTGAAGGCCCCGCTTTTTATGTAAACCACACTGTAAAGTCCATTGCAAGTATCTCATTTCTAGCAAAGGATTTTGTTATACATGTTTAGACAGTACTTTTGAAATTCCATAATGGCAGCATGAATAAATTTACTTATGTTCACTAATTAGGACTGACTGGCCTTTCTTCCTTCCTTCCTTTTTTTTTTCTTCCTTTCTCCCTTTATTTCTGGAAATTTAAGTAGATCACACACTTACAGTCAGTGAGTGGATACGAATTTGTCCCCTAAAATTTCTCCAATAAAGCTATAGTCCTATTGAAAAAATGCAGAGCAGCTAGCTAAGATACTACAAATCCGGTGGCTGTAAAAAGTAACCCCTTCATAATCCAGGCTCATTGTTTCATCCTGACTTTCTGGGCAGTGTTTCCTTACCCTGCCACACTGGAAGTTCCTGTGTCTGGCTAGGATTTCAGCTTACTGCTGCATTTTGGTATCTTGAAACTGGCCTTTGGGTGTTCTGACGAGCCAATCTCCTTCCTGTAAAATTCCAAAAGCGTTGTTCAATTTCATGTGACCTATGTATTTTTATGAATGCAGTTACTCAAATGTCACTTTTATCTTGTGACCTCTGGCAATGTTTGCTTACTTTAAGACTCTTTCCAGAGTTTGTGTCTGGTTTCCCTGCTTAAGGATGGTCTATTCTAAGTGCTATATAATCTGATGTCCTTGGTCTAAGACTTAGAAATGCCCTGCCAGTTGTTGCTATACTTCCATAGAGGATTCTTTGGAGGAGGTCAGGACCACAGGGCTTCTCTTCCTTCATGTGTTACTTCGTTATTGAGGATGCTGAAGTCAGTTTTTCCTTCCCGCTGCTTCTTGAAACACAGCCATCTTTTCTCACAGGACAGAAAGCCCCTGCTGACAGGAAATCTTTTTGTGTGCACATGCACACAGCAGTGTGCCTGTATGGGTGGCTGCCAACAGTTTTCTTCTAGTTGCAATGACTTTATTTTCTCTGGACAGCAGTGCTAAGCAACCCAGGTGGCCAGCAACACAGTGGGCTTCCACGGTTAGAAGCTTCTTTATGGCGAAGTGCCTGAAATATGCTTGGGGTTCCCACAACACTTGAGTGATGAAAAATATTTTCACAATGCAGTGGGTTTCGTTGTTGTTTGCTTATTCTGTTGGCAAAGGATGCATTGGTGTTACAATATGCTATAGGTCTTTCAAGAGGTAATGGGTTGCCTAGACCCAAGAGGGTTGTCTGGCTCTTAAACAGACAGATCTACCTATGGCAGATCTATAGAATAGTGCTGGTAAGAATGTACTATTTCTACCTTGGAAGGCCTTACTTGACCAAGTCTGTGATAGGGAAAGAAACAATCCTAAACTCCATCTTCTTCCTCACCAACTTTTCAATTCAGGGAAAATGTTGCAGCCTTTAATAGCCCTTCCTTGGGACCTTGGGACCTTGGGACCTTGGGATCTTGGGACTTCCTGCCCTTGCTGGGGAGGAGATAAGGAGATGGGGAGAAGAGAGAGTGACTGGAAAGGGCAGGAGGGGGAAGGGAGTTTGAACAAGGGATACATGGATAAAAATATGACTTTATTAATAAATAAATAAATAAAATAGTCCTTCCATTTTTTTTCTTTTTTCTTTGAAGTAGCCTCTCCTTAAGTAGCACAAGATAGCCTAGAGCTCCTTATGTAGTACTAACTAGCTTGGATTTCGAGATCTACCTCTTTCAGCCTCTCAGTATCACATTTGTGACTACACATGGCTCTTCATGGTTCTCTTAAATGAACTTCTATTGACTTACCTTCTTTGCCTCTAGAATTACAGGTAGGCCCCCTATGATCCAATCCCAGGTGCTAACTGTAAGAAGATTTATCAGCCTCTAGGATACTAAGATGGATGGCGAAGCTAAATATGGGTTTAAGAAACCTTCATTATGTACTATATTAAGGGTTTCAGTATACCTTTATTTCTTTGTGGTTGTTGTTTTATTTTATTTCCAGTCAGGTTCTCACAGTCTAACCCAGGCTAGCCTTCAGTTGGGTAGTATCCCAGGTTTATCTGAAAACTCAGTGATCCTCCTGCCTTAGCATCATTAATGTTTGGATCATAGACACATGCCAACATACTCAGCTAAACCTTATTTCTTACATGGTTCATAGTCAAACCTGAAAGCTCTGATTTCAAAGGACCTGTCTTTTTCCTTCATCTCAAACTGCCCTCTTTGCCCAGCAGTTTGTTTTTGCAGTTGGTCCAGATCTTGTTCTTAAAAGTGTCAATTATATAGAACCTTCCATAATTATCTGGACTAGCACAGCTAACTCATCACAGACAGATGAAATTATGGCCACTCTTCATGTTATAAGGCAATGAGTATTCACATTGACTTAAGGGATTTTTGAAGTAAGACAAACTGGTTTTATATTAATTCTTGGCTACTGAGAAAACTTAGTGAAGCCTTTGTAAACATTTTTTCACACTTTTAGCTTTTCTTTAGAATACAAGTGTTTAAAGCCAAGGCCTTGTTGAAAAGAGGCTTGATGCCTTTTGTTTTCATGGTTTAGTGGAAAGGAGCTCCCTAGGATAGATGGGGAAGTTGCTTCAGTTGTCTATAAACAACATCTGCCGTGAACTAATGGCATGGGTTAGAGAATTATTATAGTGTGTGTGTGTGTGTGTGTATGTGTGTGTGTGTTGTGTACATGTATATAATCATGTGGGAGATGCACTTGCCAGTGGGTGTGCATCTGGAGTCCAGAGGCTGGTATTAGAATGTCTCCCTTAATCTCTTTTCTACCTTCTTTTTCTGAAACAGGATCTCTCACTAAATGTGGAACTTAAGGCTTTGGCTAGACAATGTGGACATTGTGCACATAGGATCTGCCTGTCTCCGTCCTCCAGAACTAAAGTTATGGGTACACACTGCCATGCACAGCTTTGATATGAGTGTGCATGAATCAGGTGCTTATGAATGAGATATAGGTTATTTTTAATGGGCACATTAAGTGAGAAAGATTGTGCCTAAAGTCACAAGTGAGGGATTCATGGGAGAGCGGCTTTGTAGCTCCAATTCTTGGTCGGTCTTTCTCTAAGGAAATCTGTTTGAAAATTCTTCACCTTAGAGACTAGTGCACAACCTCCCCGTGGGAGACCAGATGTGTCTGTAGTGTCACTGATGTACAGTACCCCAAGTAATTCTTCCCTCTGCCATTCAACAGAAAGGCTTTAACTTCTGCAAGTGACAAATGTGTCCTTTCTGATGTTTGTTTGTAGTTGAGGAACAAGGAAAATTGTGGGAAATGAGTAATGCCAGTTCCCTTACCAGTTACCTTGCTGAACCTAAATTCTAGCTTATCTTTATCTTCAAAGTGATGTTACCAGCCTCCCCACTAGACCCCACCCTACCCCCACCATCTATGCATAAGTAGGGGTCTGTGCATTGTTTTCCAATGATATACAAAAAAGGAAAATATAATCCTGCCCTTCCATCCTTCATTCTTTTTGCTTTTCCCTCTTACTTCATCTTTTGATTCTTTATATTTTTTTCACATACTTCTTCGAGCTCCTATGAACAGCAAGTTTTGAATTTGGAATGCCCTCCCATGTTGTTCCCTGCAAAGCAAGCAGCCTTTTCATTTTACAGATTGAAGGTTGAATCAGCAATGTTAGCCAGGATCACAGCAAAGAAGTGGTCAAGGTCAGACGGAAAAGGCAACAGTAGATAGGAGCCAAAAAAGAAGAAATGCCTTTCCCAGTAACCTCTTCCTCTACACTAGGAAGTTCTCATCATCTTATTGCCACATTGTGAACTGTCTCCACTGTCCACCCTCATGCTGCCATTGCCAGCTTAGTTTCCACCACAAACTGTGATCCAGAGACCTCTCTCAGGTAGGAAAATCTTTTTCCATTGTCATTGGGGGAAAAACATACAGTATATTCTGATCACTGTGTCCTCTTTCCAAACTCTTCCCTATCTTCCTGCCCACTCAAGTCATGCCCCCCTCTCTTTTTCCCTCTCCCCTTTGGCTGGCAAACAAACCAGAATTTTAAAAAAATGAGAAAAAATACACACTAGAAAATCACAAAAGAGGAAAACATAATATACAAACAATAGACCATTTTTATCTTAGATATTTGTCATGTTTTCCTGGAAGCCATTAGCAGTTTCTTTTGTTCTGTTTATGGTATGTGTTAATTGTGGATGTATTTTGAGAGCAGATCTGCAGTTCATCTATAAATCTCTTGGTTATGATTCCTCAGGTTAAAAGGCATACATGTTGAGTTTTCAAGTGTCATTATATAAGACAAGTATGGCTAGGGAATGTTGAGACTAAGCATAACATTCATGGTGATTGTAATTAACTGGGAAACTCAGGAAATGTATGTTGAATAAGGGAAAGTGGATAATATTATCATGGCAAGGTAAATGCCATCCCATCTTCCAGTGGGTATTCATCAAATAATTGGCTCACTGTGCTCAATACTCTGATGGAGACTGGTTGGAGGTTATTTCTACCTGCCACTTTTTAATGTCTAGGCCAACAAAGAGAAGAGGCCTAGAATGACATGATGGGCTGGGGAGGAGTTTACAGCTGTTTGCATATTGTTGTGATATCAGATTTCAATACAGAACATTTAAATCCTGGGGAAAACTTGACCCTTGTTAGACTTTAAAAGATTAGTAGAAAAATATTATTTCCAATTAGGGAGACTATGTAAGCAAATATATGGCAAATACGTATAAAAGAGTTCATCCATACAACAAAAAAGGTCATGAAGGATTGTGTATCTACAGACTCAGAGAAGATATTTAATACTACAACATAAAATTTGGCCTGTAAAAAACTAGAACTTTCTCTGTTCTGCTGAGGAAAGCAAAATTTCTGCCTAGGAAACTAGATATGAGAGAAAAGGGATCGTTTACAAGGGGACAAGGCCATAATTAAGATATTTAAAGCAAGCTGGGAATTTATACCCATTTTCCTATGGTGGAAAGGAATGAGAGATGACAGGAATGAATAACCCAGGGTGTTGTGTGTATTGTACAACTGCTCTACCATTAAGTGACATACTCACCCCAAGGATGCTACCTTTGCTATAAAATACTAATAGGTAACTCTTGGGTTCATGGGAACTTATCAATAGGAGCCTTTGCTTCTCTGCCTCCGTTGTGGTAAGTGTCACTATTAGGATGAGACAGTTAGTTCCAAGGGGTGTGAAAATTTAACAGATCCCAACTCCACCCCCCTCAAGCCTCATACTTTCTAAACTCTACTGATCATCTATTTTTCAGAGAGAAGGTTTAATTCCATAGAGTGATCTATAGGCTAAAATATTTCCAGCTGTCTGTTTAGAGGGACATTTTTTTTTTCTGACAAGAACTGATGCTTCTGACCTTGTCTTTAAGAAATGCCAGCACTGTTGTTCTGATGGTATTTCCTGATGTCAATTCTTATCTCAACCTTGTCTGACCACCACAAAGTGATTGAGAACAGGAAAAGGCACACTGCTATGGAAATACATCTTAAAGCAACACACTTTAGTTTGTCTTTCAATTACTTTTGTATATCCTTTTGATTTCTATTTTTTTGCATTTCATTAATAAAAAGAATCTCAGACCATTTTCACATAATATTATAAATATTATTACTACAAACAGTTCTAATAACTCTGTTCAGGCAACCCAGAGACTTTTTTTTAATAATACAAGGCATCAGGAACAAAGGCAACATTTTGATGGCATCTATATGGATTCATGAAAGGCTCTCAAGTTCCAGTTTTGGCAATCTCTCAAACTCAACATGTGTTCTTGGGCAACTACTTTGCCTCTCTGGACCCCAGTTGTCTTGTATGTGAAATTGTAAGGATTCAACTAGATGAGGATGGTGACTGAAATCAGTCAGAAGTTTCCAATGTACAATATGTGATTTTGAGTATTTGAGATGCATCAATCTACTAAATTCTCCCACTGATGCCATCTGGTAGATACTTGATCCTAGGGTTACTGTGCAGATGAAGATGTATACAAAGTCCGTTCCCTTTCTAAGAGCTCATTTGGAAGAAAAAAGCTAGCTATCAGTGATTAAAAATAAATGGTAGCAAGTTTTCTCAGAGGCAGTGAGCTAGAAATGGCTGCGTAGAAAATGGGGCCCACAATATTCTCTAGCTGCAAAACAGGATGGTTTATTTTTCCTGAAATCAAAAGCAGATCTCTGGATTCCTAACTCTCTGGATACCTAACTGAATAAAGACTTTTCTTGAGAAGCAATAAAATATAAAGAGATTCTAGGGAGTACAGATTCTCAGTAGTAGGCATGGCTATGGAAATACTACAAAGTGCTCAATAATGTCAACAGGATGACAGTAAAATGACAATAGCTCAGCTTCCATGTAAAATTTCCTGCTTCCCAAGCCTGGGTGCCTGCTGACAGCAGTTCTGTCTAGCTAAACTGCTCAGCAATCATGGGAAATATAAAGAGCTAGTTTGCACTTGTGAAATTTGAATAGGGCTATGGGGTTTTTTTTCTAGGTTGGTTTTGGTGTCTGCCTAACTTATATTTAAATTGGTATACTTCTTGCCAATACCTGGTAATGAGCTACTGACCCGGAAAATTCCTGACTTCTGTTGGCCAAACACACTTCAAATTCTGTTTTTCATTAGTAACAGTTGCTGTGCTTTCTAACAAAGCCTGTAAAAACAATAAATGATTGGGGAAAGGTAGGTTACAATGAATGCAGAGGCAATGGCACTGGGCTTCTACTACACCTTTTGTCTTACGTATTTGGTGAAGGAAGAAAAACCTGCGTGATTGTATGGTAGGTGGGATGCGGCAGTGCCTTTGTTTAACATATTGTGGAGTAGCTTGCCTCGCATACACAATATGTATAGCTCTGGGGTCTCATAATGATGGTGGTTAGTTTGGCACTATCCTGGGTTTCAGTGTAATCAAACAGAGAGATGTAGAGGGATGAATATCTGTGAAAACAGTAGATGCCCGAAAGTACAGGAGAGAGATGGATATTCCTTGTGTCATTTCTTGGAAAAACTTCTGAAGTTCTAATTGTTCAAGGTGGACTGAAGCCATGATGTGTTTGCCAAAAGGAGAAATTAGAAACTTAGAAGCTATAGTTGTTTCTAGGTTCAAGGGAATACTGTATGAATTAGATGCTATAGCCATATGCATACATATTGTGTATTCTTAATTTCAAAATGAAGGTGATGGTTTTGGAGGTGTGGTCCAACTTTTAAACTTCAGCTTTTAAAGGAGAGAACAAAAGCTGAGGTCGCTTTACTGCCTTTTTCATTGACTTCCAGGATTTTCATGTCTTCATGATACCAGATACTGGTGGCCACAGGAGAGCAGGCCATTTTCTCAGTTTGCAGTTCCTCACTAGCTCGGTGCTTCAGTTCCCTTCTACTTAGGAAGAACAGTGCTCACAAGCCTCTTTGAGGTACCTCACCATGAAAGCCACCTGTGATACAGTGAGAACAAGGCTGAACTTCTGGAGAAGGCCTAAAGCATAGTTAAGAGGGCTCCACCCTATCTATAGATATACTTGTTATGAAACTCAAAACTGTTTCTTTCTACTGTGATCCTATACATTTCTAAAAGTTGGTTTTACTAATTGCACTGCTTTAGTTAAGCTCTGTAAATGATTCCCCTACTTGTATTAAAGGGAAAGAGATTATGCAGCTAACACTAAAACCACTGTAATAACATTGTCAGGAGTTTTACTGAAATTCTTTTTATTCTGATATCAAGTTTCATGCCAAAGAACTATCTTTTTGACACTCATATTGGGAGGTACAAAAAATATTGCAAAACAAGCATTTATTGGGTATGTACTTATTATAAGGAAGGCATCATGCTGCATGCTTCTGGAAGTATGAAATGAGTCAGTCCCTAACTTCAACTGATCATATGCAGTTAAGAGGATCATATCAACATTCATGAAGCTCTAACAAATTGAAACTACAATTTACAAAGAGACATGTCTCAAGAGTAATGTGTATTTGCTATTCTTGCAGAAGATCTGGGTTCTGTGGTCTTAATTGAGTAGAACTTACTTTAACCCAGTGTTTATCAGCTCTGAATACAGTAGTGTGATTGATAGCCTGTAGTAGTAGATGGTAAACCCAGTGGAATGCAGTAGTTTGTAGAATTTGATCCGTTCATGTTTAGGTAATGATGATGTTAATAAACTTTTTGCTCCAGGGACCTAACCACTTAGAGAGAGGCAGATCAGTGCAAATTGGATATATAAAATGCAGTAAATTAAAGCAAGTAAGCAAACTGAATTTATAAATATTTCAAGCAGAAAGTAGTCCAAAGGACCTGGCCTAAGAGTCCAGGGTAAAGCTACTTGTAATAAAAGCCCACTTGCTAATGTGTTTCAATATCAAAAGCAGACACTGGATGTCACAAGATGTGTGTATGTGTGTGTTTATATTTAAAACTATAGTTCCAGGAAGCTTTCTGTGTTTTTGAGGAGATGGTAACTGAAAATGCAAACAATACATTCATAAAGTTTCAGACTGCAAGGTGAAATACCATTTATGAGAGATATATGGAAAACCTTAAGCATGTTCAGAGGAGTTTATTGTCTTTTCATGTAAGAAAAGTTCCTAGTGGAACAGAGTTTACTTGTGTTTGAATGGAGAAACATAATATCTTCTGTAGGAATAAGTTTGGCAGCTATGTTACTGATTATATAGCTGGGTTTGCTTCATCCCCATCTAAAGAACTATATTATCATTTTAAAGAACTGGATTTCTAATGAAATAGACCATTATTCATGGGAGCCCTCTAATTATAATGTACATGTTGGTTTTATGAAATAGAATCATTGTATATATGATAAATTATGTAAATTGCCTCTGTAGCTTTTGAAAACTTACCTTTAACCCGCTTGGCTGATTCTTAAAGTCACACATGATTTCTGACTGTAGCTGAGAAATGGGAAAGAGTGTATTTGCCTAGGGAAAATGGAGGTTTTAAGATAACAGTGCAAATGTTCCTTCAAGTGCAGAACACAGCTCATTTTAGTTGCAACCTCATTACACTGAGCAGGTATTTCTATTGCTCTTTGTGTGACAGAATTATATGCCCTATCATATCCTTTGGGATTCCAAAGGAAATGAAGCTCAGGGCCTGAGAAAATGATTTCAGTGTTTTTTTACATTATCACAGTTCCTGCTCATTCATGTATGAAAATTGAGGGAGGGAGATAATTGGGGGGGATCATAAGGCTTCCTGGATGATAGAGAGGATAACAAGAGCTTCTGGTAACCAGTGCATTTCAGCCTGGACATCTTGCTTCTCTAGGATCCATGGAGATACCAAAAAGCTGTTTACCTTCTGTTATAACACCCTTCAAAGCAATCTATACTATTTTGGGCAATGTTTATTATTTTTTTAAAAAAAAAAAACTTTATATTGAGCCAAAATTCTGTTTCATTATAGCTTTTCCTAATTCTGGTTTAAATATAGACTTTTGAATACTAGCATAGAAGCATATATAACATATATGCTACCATATATAACACTATTGCCCCAAAATAGCAGTTACAGTTTCAAACAAGTTGTGTATAAGCAGTATTCTGGAACACAACCCTACTTACCCATTGTAGCATGCTCAATAGGAGAGAATTCCCAAGGAAAGGAGAAGGGACCTGATAAATATTCATAGAGTCAGTCTGTAGAGGTATGTTCCCCCACTCTGCCTTTCTTTCCCAATATTGACAATTATAAACTGCCTAAGAAAATTCTCTATGGGAAATGGTTCAGAGGGCTGCTGCATTCCTTATAACTCACTCTTGGGAAGACCTTTAAAAAGTGTGAAAAAATAGGAATTTCTTTTATGGCTCTTATTTAGCTGTTAAAGAATGGGTGAGTTGGCAATATTGGATGAAGAAGAACTCAGCCCTCTACCCTGCCTTGGTTTCCCTACCTGGCTACCATAGGCCTTGGGAAACTGCCTCCAGTTGGACAATGAGTTTGGCTCTCCAACTTGTGCAAGTTGCTGGCCCTGATGCCTCAGGTTTGCATCTGTAAGACAGAGATGGAAAATACATATGATGAAACATAACAGGAATAGTTTGCTCAATAAATGCCATTTATCACACACATACTCTGTGAACTGTGTTTCTAAATTGTGTACCCCATAGGAAGAATAGATTTGATGTGACTCAACCCATTACTTCGGATGAGAGCTGCCTTGAAAGTCAAGTGGTTCTGCATATTCAGGGATTTCTTTCCATTTTTTAGCTATGATTTCTTTTTTTTTTCTTCTCAGGGATCAAACTAGAGTACTTTAGTTTCAGTACTCATGACACTTTGGTTTTTGTTTGTATGTCAACCTGGACTGAATCTTCCATAGGTTTGTGCCTGTTCCTTGTAATATGTTGTGTTTTTACAATTTTATTTGTGTGTGTATAGTGTTCTGTATGCATGTATGCCTACAAGCCAGAAGAGAGGACCAGATCTCATTACAGATGGTTGTGAGCCTCCATGTAGTTGCTGGGAAATGAACTCAGGACCTCTGGAAGAGCAACCAGTGCCTCTGAGTGATCTCTCCAGCCCTCCTTGTAATGTTTAACATCTCTAACCTATCACCATATATAGAAGATATTTATTCCTTGACCCGACTTTTAAAGAATTGAACTATATATAGCTTGAAGTAGAATATATTTTCATTTTTGGAGATGTATGTACTAACGGATTAATTTCCATGCTTGCAGATCTTAATTTTCAGTGGTGACAGTCAGATTCTTAAGGTTGTTTCATGATAAATCAGTACCAAGACGGACAACACTGGCTTGTGAGTTCTTAATATAGAACTATAGTAAAGGGATGGGGAGAAAGAAAGTTCTAGAGACAGGCTAAAGAATACATAAAAGACTGAGAGTCAGGAGTTTTTGTCAACCTTTTTTCCTATTAGTGGTAAATAACCTAAAGCAAAACTTTTTTGGCTTATCCAGCAGACTGGGTCAGAAGAAACACTGAAGCACTTAACACTGAGTCCTGGTGGTGCATTTTTTAAAAGAAAAGATAAATCTCACTAGTCTCTTCTATAGGCTTCTGACCATTAATTGCAGCCAATGTAGAGAATGAAAGATATTAGAGCTTCAAATTACTTTTCTATTAGTGGGAATCAACTGTTCCCATTTTTTCTCATTTAGTGCCCCTTGTGGCCCAAAGCAAACATTTAAAAAGCATTGTGCTGGACTAGAAACAAAAGAACAGGTTCATATTTTTTTATTTTTGTTGTTTTGCTGTTATATTAAAATAGCTACATGGGTCATATAGCAGGCAGGCCTCATATTTGGCCTCCTCAATATGCTGCTAGTGTAAATATAATTCATGGCCTCAGACCCTACCTACACCTTGTATTCTAACTGTGTACTGAGTACCTACTACCCACAGACATCTGTCTTGGCTAGGGAGAATAAACCAACAAATGAGATAAATCCTGCCCTTGTGGAGATTAGATTCATTTTTGGAGATAAATCAAAAGGTTAAGGTGAGTTCAGCGATATAAAATAAAACAGGAGCCCTACTGAAGGGAAGGCTTTAGTTTTAAATATAGCTGTTGGAGAAGAGCTCATAGAACAAAACATGAAGAAAGCAGAGATCTCCAAAGTCTCCCAGAATAAAATGTGGAGAGAATGAAGTAGTGACCTTGAAGGGCAGCTGAGATTAGACCTGTGGGGCTGGCACAGGAAAGGCAAGGACAGAACCCCAAGAGGTCATACAGAATAATCAGTGAGGCCCATGGGTCAAGCAGCACCTTGCCCTTCAGATAAGACTCCTTTTCTAGGAGATGAGACATCACAGAAGAGTCTTTAACAGAGGAGTGGCATTGCTGAATATAGAGTTCATTGGAATCATCCTTGTTGCTTTGCTGAGAATGGAGTATGGGGACAACAGTAGAATCAGAGTGCAATAGAGTATACTACAAGAGACTAGTGGTAGAGATGGTAGAGTGCTCTTCCACTTTTTTAATGAAATAATCTGTTTGTTGCTTTATTTTTTGTTTACTTGTTTATTTGTTTGCTAAGAACGTATTACCCAAGAACCCATTGTTTTCATACTTTGTTAGTATTAAATGTGTGGACATTCCCTGTATAACCACACATCACTCAACTAGGATATATCCTGAGATATGAATTTTATACTATCAGAGTATGTGTATACAAACAAGTCCACATGTCATAGCAATATAATCTTGTAGGATCTCTAAGATGTAAGTGATTCCTTGTTATTAAAATTTTGTCATTCAGTGTAGGACTATACATCTTATGTGGTGATACTTAACACATATGTATGCAATATGGACTTGTAAGTATTAAGGAAAACAGTTAAATCATCAGATTTTTTGTTTGCTTGTTTGTTTGTCTCCTTTAAATTATCTCAGGAGAGGGAAGAGGGTAGGGAGAGGAAATAGTGATTGGCATATAAGAAAAAACTCTTCAGTAAAAAAAAAATCATCTCAGGAGGGAAAAAAGAGAAAGTTCTGCCTTTTTTTTTAATGAGAATTATGCTCAAAATCCTGCATATGTATTTTCTTTGTTTGGTATCTCTTTTAATAGTTGATCCTTTTCTGAAAATGTCTTCCCAGCCCCAGTTTCACTCAAAAGGAGACATGAAGTTCCCATCCCACATATTACCAATACACAGTCACAGAGAGTATAAGAACGGAATGACTACTGTTAGATTCATCTTCCTATTTCTCTATGTCTATATACTATATTATTCTTATAAAGTGTTACTTTTGTTACTTAGAGATGATAACCTGTCAAAAGACTATGCAAAATAATGAAAGCCCAGAACAGCAATGTGTTTAATGTTGCAATCATGACATGCATGATCCTTTCTCACAGAATATTGATTGGCTTTATATTTGTGAATAATTGTTAGGATGAATTTATTCAGGCTTATTTCCATCTTAGACCTCCCAAGGAGGCATCCAGTGAAGGAAACATTGCTAAGATTCATCCTGTATTTGTCAAATTCTCATTATGGGCCACAGAGGGACATCACAGTATAGGCACAGTGATTGATTTCAAATTGAAAATTTGTACTCAATCAAATATAAGCAGTAGTTTTGCTGAATGGATATTAAGACAGAATGAGTAGCATGTTGTCTTGTAAAGTCAGACACAGGATGTTGCTGAGACATTGAACGCTACAAAGAGCCAAAAGGCTTTATTCTCCTTCACATGACTCTTAAAACCTTGATGTGTACACAATAACAAAGAATGGGATAAACATGCGGTTACAGGCATTCTAAACACACATCAATACCATTGGAGTTTCTGGTTATACATTTACTTGATGTGATCTTTTGAAAGATTCTCTTTTTTTCTTACTGATGTGGGATTTGAGCATCATCTTTTCACAGGGCTAGTCCCGTGAGGAAAGGAAGCTAGGGAAGTGCTTTCTCCCAGAAGTCTTCCTTTAATGGTGGTTGGCTCCCTACCAATGCCACTAAGCCTTCTAGTACTACTGGCACTCATGTGGCCTCTTTGTGTGTTAAGCTGCACCAACAGATTTTAGAAACAAGTGATCAACTTAGTTGTTTCATGGGGGAGGTGTACCAGAGAGGGAAGTCCCTGAACATTAAGCTTCTGCCACTTGAACCACTACAGCTGCTCCTGGATTCTAAGGACATAAATCTCCTTGTAAGTGGCTTTGTTAGCTCCAATTCCTAGATCACCTGGATGATTTCTATTTATGTATCTAGGTCATCATGAAGCCAGAGGTGCAAGCTCATTCTGGATAGTCTTATGTTCTGGTATGTTCATTTTATACTTCCAAGAGTTTCTGGACAGTTGAAGAAGAGAAATACACTCTCTATTAGTGAAGGTCAAAAGCCAAAGACTTCTTTTCAATTTTTGCAAATATTCAACAGTGTTTTTTTTTTTTTTTTTTTTTTAAAAAAAAAAAAACAAAAAGTCATACCACACAGCTCACAATGAGCTAACATTGACATCCCTTTATGGTGTTTCTATTTCACCTCGCTAGGTTAAATGGAGAGCTGGCTCAGTCTAGGTCCTTGGCATAAGTAGTTAGCAACCCAGAAAACAGTTGGCTTGATCTTGCCCCACCCCCTCTCTTTCTCTTCTTTTCTGGAAATAGATTTTTTTCATATAATACATACTCATTACAGTTTTTCCTCCATGGGGGACGGGAGTCAGAGAGGAAGGGGAGACCACAGCAGGTGCTCTGCTGCAGAGCTAAGGTGAGCCTTGGGGGTTGAATTGAGAGGAGAGGAGTAAGAAGTGAGTATCTGCTTCCCTGGCTGGGGTGGCCTGAGGGTTCCCAGTGAATGCATGCTATAGTTCAGCACTAAGACAAAGCAGTGATTTGAGGATGAGGAAAAAATCTTTGTGATCCACTGCTGGTGGGTTCGGGATCCTCAGCAAGTGATCTAGTACAGAGCTGCAGACAAGATGGGAGGTAGGATTTGGAGACGCTGAGGAAGAGGTAAAGATCTGTAGCTGCTTCCATAAGTGGACTGGTCAGTGGTTCCCAGGGAATGCCTGCTGGAGTGGGGGCTAGAATAAAACACTGGATGACAGGAAAGGAAGTTTCAGAAGGAAAGAAGATCTGTGTGATCCACTGGAAATGGGGTTGGGGCAAGGGAAACTGTAGAAGGCATTCTGCTAAAGAGTTTGAGATGAGGGGATTGGATTGGAAGGAGCTGAAGGAGAGGTGAAAATCTGCAATCAGCCTACCTACTTCCTTGACAGGAGTATAATTTTGGACCTTTTGAAGACCTTTGGGTATTTCAAAGACAAGGGGGTGGAGGCAAGAAAAAGAAAAATATAACTCTAGCACTATAAGGAACCATGTAGATATCACTGAGTCCAATTTTGTGACTTTATAGATGACAAACTAAGGCACATATGTACCTTCTGACTGATGTAAGCTGATCGCTACAACTTAAAAGGGTAATTGGAAAAAGAAGCACAGTTTGCTAGACTTACAACACGCCTGGAGCCATTTCCTGTGAAGTGATCACCTGCTTCACTAAGCACATGAAAAGTCTATGCTGGATGCACAGCCAGAGCTGAATTTCTAACTCTTTGTAGTGTCTTTCAAAGCTCTTTCATATCTTCAAAAGGATCTGTAACATGTTAAGACATCTACTCTATAGAACTTGGCTATATGGTCACTGATAAAATCTAAAATCTAAATAGTAGTTAGAATTTGTGACAAATTATTCTATAGGTCTAGAAACTGAAGTCTATTGAATTGGTACAGAATGAAGTTGTATTTCAATGCAAAATATAGTCCTAGTGGGCTGTGGTGTTTTGAATGACAATGGCCTCCACAGGCTCATATGTTTAAATACTTGGTCCCCATTTGGTAGAGCCATTTAGGAAGGATTAGTAGGTGTGGCCTCAATGGCAGTGGTGTGTCATTGGGGGTTGGCATTGAGGTTTCAAAAGCCCATTTCTTTCTCAGTTCTCTCTCTCTCTCTCTCTCTCTCTCTCTCTCTCTCTCTCTCTCTCTCTCTCTCTCTCTCTTTCCCTACTTCCAGTTTGTGAATAAGGATGTAAACTGTCAGCTAATGCTCCAGCACTGTGCCTGCTTGTTGCCATGTACTCATCATGATGGTCATGGATTCTAACCCTCTAGAATTGCAGGCTCCCAAATAAACTTTTTCTTCAATAAGTTGCTTTGGTCACAGTGCCTCCTCACAGCAATAAAAAGGTGACTACACAGGCTTTCCTGAATACATAAGCAAATAGCACCACAGCTGCTACTGAACATCCTTGAAGTCTAAGAACTATGCTGGTGTTTTGTTTCCTGTATACTTTTAAAATGGGAGGAATCCTTCTTTTCCATAGCTTCTTCTCATATTAAGAGCCGCCTTCATAGGCTTGAATCTTTGCTTCTGTGCCCTTTCAATATTTTCCATCTTCCAGCATTTTCTTCTAATTCTGTACTGTTCCCCTTCCTGAAGTGTTACCTGTTGGCCCTCTTACCATTCTCCTCTTCTGTTTCCAGACGACATGATCCCCTCAGCTGATCACAGCCCTGCAATCATTACTGACTCTTAATTCTTTGCTTCTATCAAGCTCCACAGAAAACAGAGCCTGGTCCACATAGTAATAAAAAAAGCAAAGTTGTAACTATAACAGACATACTTCTCACAGTTTAAAGAAAAAAATCCTAAAATAATGGAGTCTTCTGGTTTCTCTGCCTGTCTGACTTCCTTCAGTACTTTACAGAGCCCTGTCCCCAGTATCCCCAATGCCCCAGAAAACATGCAAACACATTCATCTAAGAATTAAGTACAAGAATACTATCTTGTCCAGTTTTCCTTTTAAAATCTGACACCTGGGGGAACTGTAGTTTAGCTGTTACTAATTGCCATAGAATTTCTGCATCATATATTTTCTGAGTTACAGAGCCATGAGAGTGGAAGGACGCTAGTCTATAGTACCTTCATGTGTAGTCCCAAGAACAAATCAACTTGTGAAATTCTGGGGATGGTTGAGCCATGGCTTTCACTTAACATGTGATGTAGCTAAGATTTCTGCCTGCTGTCTCTTAAGTGTTTCTTTTTGTTAGTGCTTAGAAACCAGTACCTTTCTATCTCACACAGGTCGAGTCTCTTCCATGTAGCTTACTTATATAGCCTTACAACTTAATTCCCGGTTGGCCTTTAAAATGTTATTTAACTTTTAATATGCTAAATACGAACTCGTGTCATCATCAGAGTTACTGAGTATGTTCATTCAGAAAATGGAGATCCCAAGATAGGTATTAGAGAGTTAGGGTGAAGACATGGGGACTTGACCCTTTCACATGCACATTGGTCATACCTAGTTGTATGCATAAACAGAGCAGGACGGTGTCACATGGCTCTGGACTCAGAGAGCACATGATGCAAAATTGGCAAGAAGCCTACCCAGTATTACCTGGAATGATCTTATAGGAACAAGAAGAATCATTTATGTCTGCTGCCTGCTCCCTGAATATCCAGCTTATGATTAAAATGAAGCCTAGCAAGTCTCTTCCAAGAGCCTATGGGAATACTGTGGCAAATGGCCAAACCTCTCCTTGACTTTCTCTTATTATAATTTTAAAGTAACATATGCTATTTTTTAAAGTCTCATCTAATGTTTGCGGGTTCTTTTCCTCCTGTACTAGATATTGAACTTAGATTTTCACTCATGCTGGACTGTGTGACTGGGCTAAGATCTCCAGAACCAACAATTCTACTAATATAGCTTTATTCAGCCTTGTTTCAGAGCCTGTATTAGTAGCAGATAGTGGCATTCTGATCATTATAAATGTGAGCTGTGCCCAGACTATACTACGATACTAACACTTTCCCTTTAGCTTCTATCACATTCATTCTCTCTCTCTCTCTCTCTCTCTCTCTCTCTCTCTCTCTCTCTCTCTCTCTCTCTGTTGCCTGTGGCTACAGCTACCACTGTGGCCATCCAATACACACTTCAGCTATCATACATACCATACCTAGGCCTTGTCCTTGCTGTTAAACATCTTAGAATTCAATTACTATGGAATTCTTTGTAGCTAATTTGAGAGTGGTGAAAAGTTAGTGTCAGTCACCTTATTTTACCAACACAGTATGTTTTGACCCCTGGTAATGTAAGAGTTGACTCCAGTGGGTAAAGATCCCTTTAGGTTTGTTCTGTTTGGCAGAGTATGGCTAAGGAAACTGTTCGGGAAGGAGCTTTTCAAAATGACCACCAGGTGTCAGCAGAGGATGGGAAACTCTTGGCCACATCTGCATTCCCCAAAATTAGTGTCAAAAGCTTTTTCCTCAAGTCTGCATCATATCTTTACTCTTTTCTCATATAACACATAATTTTGTCGTGCATACTGATAGGTCTATAAAGTAGACTATTGGGGAAAGGCAGGGGAGTTACTACCATAAAAAATTTCATATGAATTTTATCAATGTTCAAGCATAAGCCTAATTATATTGCAGACAGTGTTAACACTACTTTTTGCCTTTTCTTCTTTTAAAAAGTTCTTCTCTTCTATCTCTCTCTCTCTCTCTCTCTCTCTCTCTCTCTCTCTCTCTCTCTCTCTCTCTCGTTTTCTCAAGTTTCTCATCTTGTCTCTTCATTTGGGTAGACTGACAGGAATCTGAATCTGAGATATTTAATGTTGGAACATGGAGCTCTAGCCTGTGTCAAAACCAGAGAAGCACTGAAGCATTGGTTAGAAAAGGAGTAGTAATTTGAAAACTCTCACTTTTGAGTATATCACCAAGCTCCTAGTGACTAGATGGATACATCAACTATGGGATGGTGGGGGCACAAAACAGCTCACGGCTTCCCCAGCCACAATTGCTGAGGTATGAGACATGCAGGAGATGCAAAGGAAGGCCCAACACATAGCCCTGAACCTACTACCTTAAGTAAGGGCCTGAAAAATGCACAGGGTTTTTAGACATGAGCTTAGACATATTGTAAAGCTTTCAGTCAGGGAGGTTGATATTTGACAAATAGTATTGTAAAGTATACCCAGAAATAGATATTCAGGCTCTTCTGTTGCTTTATAATGAATAAAGTATTGTGAAGCAGCACATCAGTAGGGATTCAAAGCTATCTAGAATATTTTCTTTATAAAGTTTTTAATGCTAATGTATAAGGAGAGTACCATTGTTCTTAAAATATTGTGCCTTAAGGCTTGCTCTACCTTTACACACCATTCAAGAAAGGAAGCAGGCAGCATTCTTTCTGAGAGCATGTGTAGCTCAGCATTAGACGGACACAGTAGAGTAATGCCTCTCAGAAGTGTTTTATGATGATCTTTAAACAGCTCTTTAAAATTGTCCTTTATTGACTTAATTTTCAATTAATATAAAAACTATACTATGTTCAGGATATTTAAGGGACAGGTCTAATTGCAAACCAATCAATGTGCCTTTATCCTGTGACAGTTCTGAATAATGGTTTTTGACATTTCTTCCTGTCCAGAGAATCTTTTAGCAAGTGCATCTTGCTCGTGGAAGCTTGATTTTTGAAGTATAGTCACATTACTCTATGTCTATGGGAGTTTGAATGAAAATGGCCTATGAATTTCTATGCTATATTTGTATATATTTATACTCCTGTTGGTGAAATAGTTTGAAAAGGATTAGGGGTTGTGGCCTTGTTGGAGGTGATATGTTAATGGGGAAAAGCTTTGAGGATTCAAAATCCCATTCCATTTTGAGTTTGTCTTCCCTCCTTGCCTGTGCTTATGGATTAGATGTAAGCTCTGAGGCACTGCTATAGCACTGTGCCTCCATACCTGCCTCCATGCTCCTCACCATGATGGTTATGTGGAACTGTAAGCCCCAAGTAAAGTTCTGTAAGTTGCCTCGGTCATGGTCTCTCTTTACAGCAGCAGAAAAGTAACAAAGAAAATGTCCATTCTCGCTTCTTTTGGCAATAGCTTCATGTTGTCTTCTCCTCCTTTTGTAGATCACTGGAGTGATCCTGTTGGCTGTTGGAGTCTGGGGAAAGCTTACTTTGGGCACCTATATATCCCTTATTGCTGAGAACTCTACAAATGCCCCCTATGTGCTCATCGGAACAGGCACCACTATTGTTGTTTTTGGCCTCTTTGGATGCTTTGCTACATGCCGTGGTAGTCCATGGATGCTGAAACTGGTAAATATATTTCAACATGTGTTTTCTCAATTATTTTTGTAAAACAATAAACCCACATGATGGCTAAGTAGCCCTTCTTGAAGCCACAAAAAAGACTTCAATTTTCATTGATTTTAATTTTACACCAGACTTTTGACAAATCCACTCTTCAACCCCAAACATAGCCTGGCACAGTAAACATAGTCCCAGCTTCCTGAAGTAGACTGGTGAACACTGGCCATTGATTCCAGTCAACAATTAATGTCTTCTTGGCAAGATGGCCTGTGCTAGTTTTGAACTCTAGCTTTGAAATCTCCTCAGGCATTCATTGGGCAGCTTTGATGAGCAAGAGATCATCCTGAACACAAGCAGCCTTCAATGTCTAAGATCCCATTGGAGCAGGCCTTCCTATGTCCTTGAGCCTTGTTATGCCAAGATGCCTGTGTGTGCTTTTCTCTCCACTGGCAGTCTCTGGCCCATTATTGTGAGAGTTGACCTAAGCTAGAACCTCTCACTGGGTCATCTGATGCAAATACAAAAATTGGCTTCCAAGACCACTGCAGAGGCCTGTACAATAATAGTGTAGACAGAGTACTGATGTATCCCCAAAGGGAAAGGCATATTGCTGAAAGGTTTTTACTCTGCTTTTACCAATTATTAGAATTTCATAGTTCTCCTTTAGTTTTAGCCTTAGTAACTGTAAAATCATGAACAGAAACAGTTTGTCCTAGATGGAAGCCCCTATGGAAGAGTATGTCTGAACACAGAGGTAAATGCCCTTTTCCCCACTTACCTCCTGATAGTTACCTTCCCATGGAACTTTTGGGTAGATTGTACCCTTTGTATGAGATTCTCCACAAAGTGATAATACTTCTGCTCATATTTTCTATGAGATTTCGAGAGAAATTATGTTCATAGGGCATCATAAGATCATGCTTAATATTTTAGCAGTTGCACTATTTGTAGGGAATTTTGTTCATATTTAGAAAAATGAACATTTTAACCCAGTGCTTCCTTATTTTAAAATATGTATCACTAAGAAGAGTTATGTGTGATGCTATACATTCTTTAAGTCACATACACACATTATAACACATTATAGGTAAGTTATGTGACACTGTGTAGTTCATGGAGATCATCATTTAGGGTCATTACAAACATTTAGAACTGTTATATTTCATTTTGAGTGGAGAAGAAGCAGGTCATAAAACATATGACTTGTTGGTAAGAAATTAATTTTTTGTCTGTTTTTCAAAGTCAGAAAAATGGGAAAATCCTTCATAACTAGTAAGTGCTGTATATCATCCTTGAACTCAGATGTTTGTAAACACACAGAGAGAAACAGAGACATAGAGAAAGAATGTGTGTATGTTTCAAATTAGGAAGACCAGGTAGAATGAAATGAGAAACATATGGGATGATTAGTTGTTGTAGTGTCATGTACTTGCTTTTTAGAGTCTATAAATTGCATTCAGTGTCCATCCCAGAGGCAAGCATCCCTACAAGAACCTGCCAAGTGTACAATGTTCAGGGATGACCAAAATAGTGAAGAGGCATATCCTGCTATGCACATTCTGGCCTTTGACAACAGATAAGAGGGTGCACTGCCAAATAAACTGGGTTTATAGTTATTTACTCTGAGATGTGGCCAAGAAAATGGAGAAGTCTGCTCAAATGCAAAGTGCCATCACAGCTGTACATCCCGGCCATGATCCTACATACAAACAGCTAATGTACATACTACTTTCTGAAAGCAGAACCAATACCATCAAATGAAAGTACATAGACCTATGGCCAGGGTCAAAGGAGTCTTTCCAATAATTGGAAGTTACAAAATAGAACAGGCACAGGACTGGGGTAGTAGTAGCTCAGTGGTATAATACTGAAGGCCGTGAGTTCTATGCCAAGCACTGCAAAAAGAGTGTAAAGAAGAAGTGAAAGTTATCTGCATAGGTTGACTTTGCAGGTGCTATCTTGCCATTAAGAAGTTAGTTGAAAAGTCTCCCAAACAGGACACAACTATTGGCTGTGGCCTGCAGAGCAGATTTTTTTTTTCTAGCTTAAACATTTTTATATCAAAAGTGGATAACACTTGGAGTGGATGACCCTTTCAGGTTTCTCCTGATTGGTCTGAGCTGATGGACACAGTGTTAGTGTTGATTGAGGTCTATCCACACCCCAAAATTTCTGTGCATATTAAAAAGGCAGTTTTCTGTGTTGATACTCATGTGTGAAATTCCAAGAAGGCTAATTACATTTCTGAAGTTTTCTCTAGGGATAATAATGACTTGTCTAATTGTCCCTACCAGAAAGATGCTCACCCTGAAAAGGCCCTCTTTTTAAAGTTTATTTTATCTATGTCTGTCACTCTGTCTGTTTGTATCTCTCTGTCTCTCCCTGTCTCTCTGTCTCTGTCTCTGTCTGTCTCTCTCTCTCTCTCTCTCTCTCTCTCTCTCTCTCCCTCTCTCGGTGTCTGTGTCTGTGTGTGGGTATATACATGTGAGTGCACGTGCCCATAAAGTCCAGAGCCATTGGATGACCTTGGTTCTGGAACTACTGGCATCTGTGACTCATCTCACATTGTTGCTATGAACTGAAATTGGGTCCTCTAAAGAGTAGTATGTGCTCTTAACTGAAAAACCATTTTTCAGCCCTTCTAAGTCCTCTTCTTAATTCTGCCTTGTGGTTTTGTCTTTTTTTGCTTCATTTTTAGTATGCCATGTTCCTGTCCCTGGTGTTCCTGGCTGAGCTTGTAGCTGGCATTTCTGGATTTGTCTTTCGTCATGAGGTGCGTATACCCATGGTGGAAAACTCAGGTGTAGAGTCGTTATGAAAAGGAGTTTTGAAAATGACTGAACTGTGGAAAGGGTGCATACAGGCTAGCCAGGAACTTCTCCAAAACTTTCACATCCTTCATTGTGGATCCTCTCTTGAGTTTTCTCTAGAACTCTTTCATAAAATGATTCTTCCCTCTATTTGAATGAAGTAACTTCCAATATGGATTAAATATTCCTTCAAGACTAACTATTGCCACAAAGCACTTGTGTGTCTCTGTAAAAGTTCTGATACTAAAAGCAAGATGAGATTTAAAATCTTGCTTATAATTCCATTATTATACCACATGAAGACCAAGAACACTGTAGTAGATACGTGCATGGTAGTGGAAAACATAACACCACATAGGTTGAATGCAAAGTAGTGCAGCTGTGTAATGCCTAGCAGCATGTTTTTCTAGGCTGTGTTCTTATATGCTAAGTTATGTTCCCTGGGAGCTTTCCTTGTGTATGTTTGGTTCCTTCCCCCACTGTGCTGATTTTGCTCTCGACTCTAGGTAGTATCCCAAATGCCAATGCTAAATTCCAGAGCCTATTCACTATGATGCTGTAGCTAGAGGTAGACTGCCCTTTCTTCCTATCAGTTGAAGAGCAATGGGACAGAGTTGTAACCTCAAAATTCCTGATGTAATGATGTAAGTGCTTGTGTAGTAATCAGAAGTCCTCCTGTCTTTTTTCATCATAGTCACTAGGGATTACAACCTCAACTTGATTACATAAAGGCTGACTTTGATTAAGTGGTGAAACTCACAGGGTGATAGTAGGTCACACTGACACCATCTACTTGGACTGATGTAAAGAAGCCTGGATTGCCTACAGGACAGCCGCAGTCTTGTTTCTTGAGCATATGTCTCAGGGTGACACAAGACCTATTCTGTATAGAACCCCCCATCCTGAAAAACAGCACAAGAGTCAGATGAAGTAAGAGTTGGGTCTGGTAGCCACTTTTGCTTGTAGCTGAATGTCCCATAGCTAATGTCTCTTTATCCCTTACAGCTATCCATGGACATTGCATCCAGGATTTAGTAAGGGATATACCTAATTGAGAGAGTTACCATATTTAGTTTTGAGCTTGCCACCAGATAATTATTGCTACTTGCTGTTCTCCTAATTCAGAGGCATTTCACCAATCAGGGGTTAGTTTTACCATAAGCCATGTAACCTAGTATTATACCTAACACCTCACCTTCCTCAGCTTTTCAAAGGGATGACATTTAAAAATGATCCCAAGGGCAAATGTGTTCATTGACAATAAGAAAGGGTTTTGCTAACTTTCTACTAACAAGAAAAGCTCTTGTCCTTTACTATCTTTTCTCATTAGAGTTAAATTGAGTGATAGCTTTTGTCCCACGCCAGTATGGTAGAATATAGGTCAGTTTGGGGTCAAAACCTCAGTCTTCCCATCCTGCTGGTGGCCTGTTACAATTCTGTCTGCATAAAGTCAAAAAGACTGGAGGAAATAAGTTTGCTATGAATCAATTCAAAGAAAAATAACTAGAAAAGCCATGCCTGAGGTTTGGCCAGTCCCCCTTATAGCCCTTTCATACCCACCTGGCCACTTCAGTGAGCCATCTGACAGGCCTGGTTCTCTTTAAATTGGTTGAAGCCATTTTTTTCTTTAAATTCCTCAGCTAGTTAAGCCTTTGGTGAATTTTCTGAGCTCCTTTATTGAAGAAAACAGGGCTTCCCTCCCTAGTCAGCATTTATTGAGAAAATTTCAGGAGAAATGGTGCTGGGGTAAAAACTGGTCAGTTTAGGCCACAGAGAACCAAAACTACATTCTCCTTTGTCTGCATAGATCAAGGACACCTTCCTGAGGACTTACATGGATGCCATGCAGAACTACAATGGCAATGATGAGAGGAGCCGGGCAGTGGACCATGTACAGCGCAGCGTAAGTAACCGGAAAAGAAATGAGAATGGAGTTTGCATAGAAAGTTCTGACCTTAGACCTCTAGACCTGGCAGGTGGCAGGTTAGACAAGTTGCATATACTGTTCATTCTCCTTCTTGAACTCTCTTATCACCTCTGTTCGAAACAGTTAGTTCCAAACGTTTATCCAGGCTTTGGTTTTCTTAGAAGGAAAGAACACTCTCTCCAGCATGTCTTGCATTGGTAAAAGTGCTGAACATACCAAGAATAACCCTCTTATCCTTAAAAACTGACCCTTAGAAAGGAGCTAGGTGGTGGGAGAGGGTCAGTCTAGCAAATGGCTGATTCCTGAAGGCTGGCTTTCTGGAATTGGTATCTCCAGAGCACTCAGGTGAGTGGCATCCACTTGTTGAAGCCCTGTAATAAGGGTGAAGTGTGGACCAAAAAGGAAAGAAAGATCTGTCATATATGGTTTATAACAGGGAAAATGATGTAATTATATTTAAACTTCAAAGAAAAAATTATAAACTTAAGACAGTAAAATTTCACATTTTATTTTGATGATATTTCAGACTTTCAAGAAATCAAAATTATAACGAACTATTATACTCAAATTTAGCAATTAATAACATCTTTGTCTCATTTGCTTTCAGAGTCTCTCCATGAGAGATCAGAAAGCCTAAGAAGGGATAAGTAGAAAATACTTTAGGCTGCCGGGAGAGCCTTACACACAGAGTCACAACCAACTCTGCCACCACAGCATTAAAGGAGCCATGGGAAACAGGCAATACATAAACAGGCAGGGCCAGTTCTCATAATACCTTTACCAAGACAAACAGGTAGTAGACTATAGTTTACCAACACCAGCATTCTGTCCATTCTCTCTAAGCTATTTATTTGCTTACTATTATACATCCAGTAAAGAAATTTGAGAAACCATTATCTGCCTCTCAGTATTCTGGGTGTAATTAATGGATGCATCTGCATGTTTAATAGAACTCTTACACAACTGTGATGTTTAGCAAGGGTGGAGACATACTACTTCACTGTGGAGATGGTAAGAAAACCAATATAATATAGATTCAGCTTCCTTCTCTGAGTTTAAATGGGCACCAAGAAAAGGATGGTTGGTAGTAGAGCATGAGTTCATTTTTCCACACCAAAAGCAGCTATGCTATATTGAATGCCTGGCTGCTGTTTTCTAATAAAAGTTTCAGGGCAAAAAGTGAGGAGGCTGCTGTGTTTGCTCAAACACTCTTGAATTCTTTCTATTCTTCTGTTAACAGCTGAGTTGCTGTGGTGTGCAGAACTACACCAACTGGAGCAGCAGCCCATACTTCCTGGATCATGGCATCCCCCCTAGTTGCTGCATGAACGAAACTGATTGTAACCCCCTGGATCTGCATAATCTGACTGTGGCCGCCACCAAAGTGAACCAAAAGGTACTTCTTCCTCCCAGCCCTAGTAAGATCGGCAGGTGCTACATGCTCTAGAGGACTACTGCTTTTGTAAAATCAAGACAAATAGGTTAGAAAGGGTAGTCTCAGAGGGAGTTGAGCTTCTTCTTTTGTGGTGCTTGCTTGTCTACGAGAAGCACTTGAGACTGCTCACTTCTGAAAGAGGAAGCTGTGCCTCCAATTGGTCTCACATGGTTCTCCCACAGCAAGCAGCTACCAGGAACAGCTATGAACATTTAGCAAATGGTTTCTGTTAACCTTGATGCCCGTGTCAGACAGAAAAGGTTTGCTTTCTTCTTTCTGGGTGCCTTTCTTCTACTTAATATACCATCGAAACATGAAATTATTCACAGCTGGGTGCCAGTCTTTGGCAGGAAGAAGGGAATAGAGTTGACAGACAGCGTCTGCTTCTGCTAGGAGGGTGGCCTTTATTTTAGGGAGTTCACTGTTGTAGGAAAAGAAATGAACAGCTCCAATTCAACTCACTGTCAACATTCCGATTCCCCGAGAAGCAGAGAGGGGAAAAAAAGATGCTGGAAAGAGATGTGGAAGTCCATTCATAGCACAAAAGGGAGAAATGAACTTCTAGTAGTCAGAGAGAAGGTAAATTGATCCTGGATTATTACACTGTACAGAGAATACAGTGAACAGATGGTACAACGTTTTCAAATGTTATCAGCATTCTTAAACATTTAAAGAAATGCCATCTATAAACTATGGTTTGAGAAGCAAAGGAGAAGAATGGACTGTTTATTTGCCTATAGTTAATCAGCCATGGGGATTTTTTTTCTCTTACCAAGAAAATATTCTATTCTTCTAATATCTTACAGTTCTCTGTTATCTTCTAATATCTTACAGTTCTCTGTTATCTGGGCCACCTACTGAATAATTTATAAAGAGATAATAGCCATTCTCTCAAGATTAGAGTATTATGAGGTCGTTTCTGTATTTTACACATTTTATATTGGAATCTGTAACAGGAATGCTGCAAGGCATTGTCGCTGTCCTGGGAGCTCACTTTATCATTCCAAAAGTTTGTTTTGCTGTTGCTACAATTTAGGAAGTTTCGGTACTGGCTATCTCAGCTTCAACAGCACTGATTCCTATTGAAATAATTTTATGAATGCCAACTTCAAGGCTTCCTTTGCCTCTCACAAGACTATGTCTAGCTTTTTCATGAGTAATCTCCACTGAGTAGCTAGCTGTATGCATCATTTTGCTGCCATTTTATGAAGTAAGCCCGCATACGTAGCATATGAAAGACTTTTTTGATTTATAGATGACAAGAAGTGATCTATGGGAGTGAGTGCTTTGGTTCATGTAGCTTGTAAAAACAGCACCCTTCAAATTTTGGTTAAAAAATATTTTTTTGGGAGGCTGGAGAGATGGCTCAAAGGTTAAGAGCACTGATTGTTCTTCCAGAGGTCCTGAGTTCAATTCCCAGCAACCACATGGTGACTCACAACCATCTATGATGACCCTCTTCTGTATACTGTATACATAATGAATAAATCTTTAAAAAAATTGGCTAAGATAAAAAATATTTTTTCACATAGACATTTTCCTTTATGAAAATTAAGGACATAGAAATCTGCATTCAGAGGCTAGATTCAGTTTCAATTCTGAATCAGGCATTTTCTATTATGAGATCTTGGTGAAGTTACTTAACCTTTCTCAGGTTTGTTTTTCCCATCTGTACCTGGATTATAATAGTTCTTGCTCCTTAGAGTTAAAATGAGGAATGAATGAAGTAAATTATCTAAAGCATAGTGCCAGGCACAGACCAAGGACACTCTATGTATTAGCTATGTATGACACAAATGTGACCCCAGCCAATGTTGAAATTACTTTTACTTTCTCATAATGATCCTTATTGGGATAGCTTCTGTTAGCATCCAAAAGGGAGACCAGGGTCTGCAGAGATGACTCAGAGGTTAAGAGAGCTTGTTGCTCTTGCACAGGACAGGAATTGAATTCCCAGCAGTGACGTTGGCTGGCCCACAACTGCCTATAACTCCAGCTCTAAGGAATCTGGTGCCTTCTTCTGGCCTTACAGGCATATGCTCATGCAAATACTCACATACAGACACACACATACACATTAGAAAAATAAAATGCATTTTGGAAAAGTTAAAAACTGGAGGCTTATAGTGTATCTGTAATTTGTAAAATTATTTCTAGAATGAAGGGTATGTATACTTTGACCTCACTCGCTATCCCTACTATAGTCCTAGTTTATTATTCCCCAAGTACCTCACAGCCTTGAGGAAATTGTGTAACTACTGTTTCACTGCCTATGTACCCTCTCTAACCTGGATGCTGGAGAGGAAAGGCGAACATAGCTAAAACCTGTCTGCTGAGTTTCACTAGACTTTCTCATTTAATACCTACATGAACTTCTGGTACAAATGATTTCTCCTTTTGGCATCTTACAGATAACCATATAAAGTGAGAGATGAGAATAGAATGGAGAGAGTAATAGTCAGTGCTCATAAATACCAGCATCCTCCCCTTAAGAAGGCTTAATTACTGCCACATTCTAGATCTATGGGATCCTGCAGTTCAGAATCAGCAGATCACCCCTCTGGAACATTCAGTGTTTTGAATCCTACTCTCTCATAACACAGAAGTATAAACTTGGACTTTTACTTGGTAACCTAGGGGACCTCTATTATACAGATCCCGGGTTGGGCGCAGGTAGGAGGAAATGTGAACCGTTACACAGGGGATTGCTTGTTTGGTTGAGGGCACAGGATTTATTTTGCTTTTGCTAGCAAGATGATGAAATGTCTACAGGTTCAGTTAGCTAATTTTACTGTCTGAGCCCCTACTATACGAATTTCTTGCCAATCTGTAAGAACAGGAGGAAGAAAGACTGACTCTGCTTGACAGCTACCAAGATATCTCCAGAAACTTTCTGAAACTTGCCTTCTCCAGATAGTTAAAGTCTGCCACTGGCAGATGCATTTCCATTGGCAACTGGAGATTTAGACACACCACAAGGGTGAGGAAATTAACCATTCTGTTTCTCCTGTTTCCTAGGAGACCTAGCTGGTCTCTAGATTTATCTCGTGCTTAACAATCAGGCTTTCATATTAGGAAATTGAGAGAGATGGTTGTGGATAGATAAGCTTGTGCTTTAGTGCAAGACTTAAGGATGAATGCAAACATGCCTTCTGGTTGTAGTAGCAAAGCAATTCCTGCACCTACAGAGCTGTTCTGCTTGGAGAGTAGTCCTTAGGGCTAAATGATGAATCATGGAGAACATAAATCCAGGGGTGGAACACATCTTCTAAATAATTCTCATCCTCTCATTTTGGTTTACTCTATTATTGATAGGATGTACTGATACAGTTTCTTGTTTGTAGTAAAACTACATAACTTTTCGGTTTTTGATATTTAGAAGAGTGGTTCCTTTTCTAGCTTTAATGGGCATATGAGACATGGGCTTGTTAAGATGTGTTCAAATTCACGAAAAAGATAGTGTTAAAAAGAACCCCAAGTACATGACAGATACTGGTCCCCTACGTCTGAGGTTGGCATTTCTTACAAGTTCTACACTGCTCATTCAAGAACTACACATGCTGTACAGGGAGAACTATTTTTGCCATAGTTGAACTCGTGCCGCTCAGTTACTTGTGTTTGTGATTTCTCCTACTGCTTGACATAAGCATATCAAAAATAAAGTTACTCTTGAAATGTTCAAAAACAGAGCTTGGATATACGTCAGTAATAGAGTGCTCACCTAATATGGGTAAAACCATGTGTTACAGTCCTCTCACTGGAGAAACAAAAACAAGCACCCCTTTAAAAAAAGAATAGAAACCATACTTGTAAAAACACAGATTGGTTTAAGTGCAGAATTAAAGCCATGATGGAGGGAACAGAAAAATCTCTGCCAATTAGTCTTCAGAATAAGAAAATGGCCCTATTGCTTTGCTCCTTTTTGTATGGGATTATCAGGCTTGTGTTTTAATATTTTGGGTTAATCTAATGTTGATGTTTCGGAGCTCGTTCCTCTACTTGGACATCGTTATGTAGAGAAAGCTGAGATGATGGCCAGGTTGGAGACACACCATTTGGGAAGGTGTTACAATAGCTTCTTATCCTCCTGCCTATTGAGATCTTCCTTCTTAAGCTACAGATTTGTTCTTCCCACTACCTTTGGAATGTAATGTATCTTATCACTAGTAAAAGTGAAACCAGCAAACTTCTGAAAAAAAAATCAAATTGTACAACTCCCCATGAACCAGCACACACTTCCCTTTGTATTTATATCAGATAGTTAGGAGTATGTTTTGTAAATTGCATTGAAAAACAAGAACTACTTTGATTCTGTTCATTAAATGTCTTTATTTTTCACATAATTTGTATATTCAAGTCAGAGTCCTTTATTAGAAAAGACAATGTATTTTTTGCTGAATAAGTCAACTCAGAAATAGGTTGATTTGGTTAGTTCCATGTAAATGTACGTTGAAACACACACATGCCTGCACATGTATTACACATGCATACTTCTAGTCCTATTGCTTGATTTAAAAGTGACTTGAATTACAAGTTATGTGACATTTAAAGTCATAATAACATCAGAACAACAATCACCACCACCACCTCCACTGTCTTTTATTTTTAAACTCCAACTTTTTTAAACAAAACTCATAGCAAGTGGAAATTCTACCAGTGTTTTCTGTTCTAAATGGTCCTATCGTATTCACATCTTGACATTAACTTAGAACAGTGCTATAACATCCTTTCAAAGCATTTGCCTTTCTTTGTACTACAGAGAATGCAAAATGTGGGTGTTTCCTACCTGGACTAAGTTGCTAAAATATAATCTACCTCAAGAACATTTTAGTTTAACATTGAAATGCTGTCAATTGCCAGTGTTTGTTTTTAGACAAGATCTCACTGTCTAGCCCTGACTGGCCTAAAACTTGCAACATAAACCAAGCTGGTATCAACTCACAAAATCCACCTGCCTCTACCCCCCAAAAAGCTGGGATTAAATGTATGCACCTCAGTGAACAGCCTAATGACTGTTTATGTAATTTTCAGTTCAAAATTTCAGAATAACATTTGATCTTTCCATGTTTCCATTTATGTCTCTACTGAGTTTGTTTACATTATAGAACTTTTCTATTTCTGGATAAATTTAATCCAACTAATGACAACTTCATATTTGAATTTATGTCTAGAATTTGCCAGGGAATGTGTGTTGGGGAAGCAGTGAATATATATATATATATATATATATATATATATAATTGGCGAAGTGTCCTGTGTGATCTCATTTTACTATCCTCTATACTTTTGGTATTTCTGAATTCTTTGGTTGGTTGGTTGGCTGGTTGGTCGGTTGGTTGATTTGACTACTTTTTTTCCCTTAATAGGGTTGTTATGATCTGGTGACCAGTTTCATGGAGACTAACATGGGGATCATCGCTGGAGTGGCATTTGGAATCGCATTCTCCCAGGTACTCAGATGACAGTGCTTTTCCCAGATTCCCAGTCATGTTTGCCTCCCTGGCCTCCTCATTCTCAGCCTGTCTTCCTGTGCTCTGGGGAAGGCTGATAGATCGGGTCAGAGATCTTTGCTCATTAGGCCATCTGTTTATTGATTTTTCTTTTCCAACTTAAATGAAGTTTTGCTGTCAAAGGGATATTGGCTACAGTTCAACTGATGACTACCTCCAGTAAAGCAAGTTGCTTCTTCGTAGGTCAAATGGAGGGTAACAGAACAAGACGCTTGCTTTATTGAACCATAAAGCATCAACTGGCTGATCTAGATTTTTCCCTGGTTGACCTGTTTCTTTCTTAGTTTCTGTTGTTTACACATGACATTGTTCCCTTTAAAGAAAGCTCATATTTGACAATCTTCATCTTGTGAACATTATTTTAATGTTTGGATATGACTCTTCTGTTTCTTCAGAGGAAACTTAATTATTTATGTATTAAATTGTCCATCTTTTATCTCTATTCACCATTTACATGCCAGTGGGAGATATAATTATACCAACTAACTAAGGCAAACATACTAAAGGGCAGAATACATTTAAGCTAAATCTTAAACTTGGCCTTTCTCTGGCCAGTCAGGTCCTGTTTTAGTGGCTTCCATTCTCTTGAACAAATTATATATTCTTGTTATAATATTGCTGTGGGTACAAGGACTGACATACATACTTAGCAGCTTAATAAAAAAAAGCCCTTATGTTTAACCTGGGTGTTTTTTCCCACTAACAGATCATTTTTCACAGAAAACCCAGTTGATATCTTAGCAGTGGCTGCAGAGTCTACAGAGGATGTCTCCAGACTAGCTCTCTTCCTTTGCCTCTGTTGTTCTGCTTGGCAGTGCAAATGCACTTTAACTTTATTTAAGAATGTTCCTGAGATGTTTTTATATTGAAATATGAAGCTCAAAGAAAAGTAGAATAATTGTAACTTTCTACTTTAGTAAATTATGTCTTATGCAGCTCTTGCTTAGACTAAGGAATGAATCCTTAACTTGTTAGTATGTCTCTGTCAAGCAGAGCTTAGTATTAGAGAACGTGAAATGCTTTTCTTCCTAAGCAGTTACCAAAACCAGTGTGACATGTCATCTACCAAGAGTATGTGAAGTAAGTCACCATGAGTCTCTTATGTTGCAATTTCAAAACCCTTCTGAAACACACTTCATTATTTTCACACTCGTGGAGCGAATTAAACGCCCAACATGCCAACACACAGACAAACCAGAGTGAGATCACAAACATTGCAATTAAGTCAGTCTCCAGAGACATATCAAAGGCAGTTACTGTCCTGAACTTTCTCACAATTGCTGTAACACTTAGTAACATTCTGTAATGGCCTAGGGGCAATTTCAAGGATCCCAAACCTTGTGACTCATGTAAATGTTAAGATACACTTGTCAGCCTTGAGCAGATAGTTTCCTCAACACAAGTAGTTAACACCAGAAATATAGACATGTGATTGGGACAAGAACACACACACACACACACACACACACACACACACACACACACACACACACACTTGAAGTCTTCCTTTATGGCTTCCCTAGAAAACTCAAGTGACACAATGCCAACACTGTACATAAGGGAAAAAATAGCTCAGTGACCCTGAGATCTTGTTGATGAAGCTTCTTATCTAAGAATATGCCTGTGTTGCCTTGGGTATATAAGTTGAAGGGTAGAAAGATCCTGTTTTTATCAGTGAGACACATCAAGTTTTGTCCACACTTCTCTCAAGCATCCCTATAAAGAAATTTATGCTAGCTAGCCTAATGATCCAATGATGCTTTGTGGCACACTAGAACAAGGGAAAAAGGAGCTTTGACTCTGAGGAGCATGAAAATCGAAACACTATAGCAAGTTTAAGTTTCACAAGAGAGCCACACAGAAGTTGAGATAAGAGAAAGCACAAAGCCTACTCGGATTGTACATTCCCTACCATTCTCTCATGTGGCCAGACGGATCAGAGACTTCATAAATAGTGTGCTTAGCTTGTGCCTGCAATAGGAATGGACATGTCTGCCTCTTCTCAGGTGGGAGGGGGATGGCTGATTGTGGCTAGACATACTAGGAACTGACGTTATTTACATAAGTCTCCATCAACTTCTAAATTCCTGGAAGATAAGGGGCAACTTTCAGGTACCAGTAGATCCAGGATCTGTTTGAGGCAATGGTAGCTAACCATTTACATGAATCAAACCAATGGAACATAGTCAATATCCCAGTGGACAAGTTTTAGAAAATTCATTCAGATACTGTAGAGCCAAACCTCACAAATGCTGGTTGATACAAATTAAATGTTACTGCCTTGGCTCTTCTCAAGTGTGTGGGAAAGATCAGTACCACCTGCTCCCTGCTTTTCTCTCTTCTTTTCCTGCTTCTCTGTGTCCCTTTCTTTCTTTCACTTTTTTTCATCTACTTTGCATCTTCTCCTTGCCCTTTTCCACATGCTGTTATGAGAAACTGGACTATTGCACACCTATTGTGTCAGATAAAGGTGGTGTAAGCATGCAAGGAAAACTGTGCCGAGTCCAGGTTTTTGATTGACTTGTTAGCTAACTTTGCTTAGAGCTCTTGTAAAGGTTGCAGAGTTTGAGCTAGTACTCTCCAGGGCTCCTATTACCTTTGTCATGTCACGGAAAAGCACATTTGGCTGAGCTTGACAGCCACATCCTGCCTTCCCTATAAATTTATAGTAGGAAGTTGAGTGTGCTTGGATGGGATGTTTCTTTCCTCTTCTCTGGGAGGAGACAGTCTCATAATTTATCCTAGACTCTCCTTGGAACTCACTGTGTAGCCCAGGTTAAACTCAATTCAAAGCATCCTCCTACATGGGCTAGGTCTCCCTAATGCTGAGGTTATAGGCGTGAGTCACCATACAAGTCTTTCCCTATGATTTTGATAGCTACCATCTTCAGGAAGGGATCTTGGGTAGGAAGAGAGGAGGGAAGAAGGGGGGAGTAGTTGGGGGAGAGGGAGGGAGAGGTGTTATATGTGTACTCTTGCTATCTTTCCATCTCTCCTCCCTCTCTCCCTCCTTCTGTCATTCCCTCCTTACATTAGGAAAGAGATTAAGTCCCTTAATTCAAAGACAAATTGGATTTACCAAAAAATACAGAACCCATTCTTATCAATTCATCTCCTGACCTCTCCTCTTCTTCCAGGGACATGGGTCCTACAATTTGATGAGATGATTTATTCTGTGCCAGTAATTCTTTAGAAGTTCCTTAAAGAACCTGTTCTCTTTTCTATATATAGAGCAGAAAGAAGTGGAGCTAGTCTCAGAAACAGAATCAGGAATAATGTTAATCTTTATGAAGATTACCTGTGTTGTTTGGAGAAGATAGTTGAACCTATTAAACCCATTTTCTTACCTGGAAAGCCAAAATTAAAATATTACAGAGTTGCAAAGCATCAATATTTTATTATATCTGAATATGCTATATACTTTCAATACTTATTTAGTTTTTATTGGTATATAATTTTTCACACTGTGAAATATATTCTGGAATTTGCTGATCTTGAAAAATATCAGTCTTTTAGAAAGAGATAGGCTTTAAGTTGCAAAGTCCTTGCACTCCTGGAGGAATTTAGGTTCTCATTCAGCAACACAACCTGAAAGTTACAGCCGTGATACCTTTAGCAACTCCACAGTAAGTGCATGACAATATATATTTTGTGGCATGAAATGATGTAGCTGTATCTTTAGAGATCACTGCTACATATAAGACAACAAAACATACCCAGTTTCTTAAAAAGAAGGCACTATTAGCCGAAGGAAAATGGCCTCTGGGTTCAAATGTACCACTGAGGGCCTCTCCAGGGAATGCTAATCCTCCTGTTTATGACTACTGGTCACTAAGCATGTGACTAAGGGTGTCTTGATAACGCCAGAATCATTTTTCATCAGATTCATCTGTGCCACAGGCTAATCCAATGCACAAAGAAGGGTAGGAGCCAGGGTTCTTTATGGAAGTGGTAAAGCACAATGTGGGTGGTTTTTGCATGTCCCCTAAAAAACTCAGTGTACCCTGAATGCCTGTTTAAGCCAGTAATAGCTACATGACTGAGAGACAAACTAAGAGACAATTTAAAGCTCTACTTTCCCATTTCCCCTTTCTACCCACCTCTTACAAGTGATAACTTTCTAATCTCACTGGCAAATGAACCAGTCAAGAATAATGTCTCTATTCTTGTCTCAAAGGGGGAAAAAGCACTATTCTGTCAGCCCAGTGTAACTAGAGTATCATACTGTGTTGAGAAATCAGTCAAATAATTTTAGCCTTTCAAATAATTCAAAACTTAGTTTTTTTAAATTAAAATTTAGCTTTTTTGTTAATATCACACCAATTCCATGTCATTTAATTATTTTTTGCATTACTCTCACAGCATGATCATTATACTGATGGGTATCAGAAGCTGTTCTGAAATGGCCAGAGTGAGATAGTTCTGGACCTTGTAGCCAGTTTCAGAACTTCTCACTGGCCCTACACCAAATTTAGATACCACAATTCAAATCTAATGTATTCTTCACTCCCAACCTTTGCCCTTTTGACATAAGAAAATCTCTCTTTACTAAAAGTTCTCTTTAGGGCTCCTTATGTATCATGACAACTTTTTATATGGACAGATACATGCAATATCAAAACTAAATACATCTAGAGTTGAAAGACTGGTATAGCTTTGTGACTTGAGATTCTTTTTTATTTGTTTTACTTGGCAACAGTTGATTGGCATGCTGTTGGCTTGCTGTCTGTCCCGGTTCATCACTGCCAATCAGTATGAGATGGTGTAAAGAGAAGGTAAGTGGCAATGGGAACTATTTTCACCTATGAAACTAAAACCACTATGGGTGGTTTTCCCTTTGGTGCCCATACTACCAACCCTTCAAGTGAGCAAGAAGAGTACCCAGTCACTGAACTCTCTGGTGTTATTCATGTATGAAAATCTCCTATCTGCTGGGGAGGAGGTGGGGTGGATGCCATTGTGAAAACATGGGAATGCTGACTCTTCATATTGCACATTTTTGTGCAGGCTGTGACGGCAAATCACTCACATATTTTCTTTTTCTCTTTTTCTCAGTCTTTCAAGAACTATGGATAAGAGGCCTGTTTTTAAAAGGAACTACGGCAGTCTCTGAAAGACTTCCAATGAACGTTAGAGCACAGTACATAATATCCCTGCCCTTCTCCCACAACCCCACCCCCTATGTGCAACTGACACTCCTACCCAGTCTATTATGCTCTGCCTTTCAGCCTACATCATGTGTAGTGTCCATCTTGTGAAGCCCTGTTATGCCACACAGTGTAGCCATCCCCCTGCAGGTAGTCATAGTGAACCCCACCCTAAGGTCTTGTGAGTGCTAGCTCTCTCACATGTACTTGGTCCAACTGTAGATGACTGGTTATCACATCATCACTGGCCCCTTGTGGCCCTGCATGTAGTAGGGGAAGCTTCAGTCAGCCCCTCACTGTGGTCCATGAATGCCACGCATCTTTCCATAAATAAGCAAATGGTAGTTATCTTTTCTTTTGACTTACTCTGATTTAGTTTGGTTTTCCCTTTACTGGAATTTTTTCCTACCTTCTTTAGGCTACCTAGGACATGTGGAGAGACACAGTGGGAGTTATTCATGAGGAGAAAACAGCATGTGGCATGCATGATGCAAACTGTTGTTAAGCATTAGGTGGCCTCTTTGCTCATAACTGTTCCACACGTGGGTGTGTAGAGACAGTTTAGTGTAGGACTTCTCAGATGAAACCTGTATAATCCTGTTACAAGGCTATGTTGTTACTCCCTCTGAAGGCACAGATCTTACTTTTGATTTGCCCTAACTAATTCCTATTATTTTACTTTTTCTTTCTGTGTGTTTTTTTCCCTTGCACTGACATTATAGACTTTGAAGACCTCATCAGATCAATTTAAAAGTGAGTGTGGAGGAGAAATGAAAGTCAAAATATTTTTTAAAGATCTTAAAAATAATGCCTCTGTCTAGCATGCCAACAAGAATGCATTGATATTGTGAACTTTGTGATAATATGTATTAATAAATAGAGCAATTACAAATGGCTGTGTTGTGGTTCTCTTCTTTGATTGTGATTACAATATTAGAACACATATTCCCATCTTGCTCTTCATATCCCATCTTACACATGGACAGATATCTGCAGGTATTCTCACCAAACCAAAATGCTGGAGGGTTGGAGTTTTTTTTTTTTTTTTTAACAAGGATATTTCAGAAACTTGAGTGGGTTGTCATGAACAAGAGAGACTATTGGCCACAGAGTTAGAGCCTTCATAGTACTTTCTGCCTCTGCAATTCTTGAGAGAAATACAAAGATTTCAGCAGAGTTTTTAAAGTCAGAATTCCATTTCAAAATAAAATGACTATTAGTTCTTTCATCATTTCTATAAACACATATTCTCCTCTCTTTGCTTTCTCATTGAGATTGAGTATACATGATCTAAGGAACAATTCAATGTCCCAGTGCCCTAATCTGTATTAAAGTATGAAATGCTCATAGTAGGTTTAAAAGCCATTTTAACAATGGGTATAGTATGATACATGAATTGCAATCGTTGTTGTTATTTTTTTCTTCAGCTAATCTTATTGGCGTGTGCTGTCACAACCAGCACCAAACATTGTTTTTTGATAAATTGTCAAAAATAGGAAGTAAAACAGAAACAAAAGCATAAATTGATTAGTTAGCAAAGCAGTAGATGTGCCAAAGCTCTTTATTCCAGGTAGAATAGCCTGGAATTAGGGCAACAGTAGTTTTCCACCTAGGTGCATTTATGAGTCTGAACTCTGCACAACATAAACCCTACAAGATATACAAAGGATTTGGCTCAAACATTCAGATGCCCCCTTTGGAAGTATCTTAAACATATCCCTAAAAACTTTTTCACTATTTTAAGTTTTTAATGTATATTAAAATGAGGAGAAGAGAGAATGACCTGATGTGGTGGGAGGGGAAGGGACCTTGAATAAGGATATACAAGGATAGAAAATGTGACTTCTTTATTCATAAAAAAAAGAAAATTAAAAAAAAAATAAAATGAGGCTTTTCTGTAAAGTCTTAACTATATCTGTGTCCATAGTTTATGCTCTTGACATCTATAGGGCTTTTTAGTATATTTTGGAAATAAATCTTTCTAAATTAAATTCAGATTTCTGTATTACATGCTTATCATATGAAACATTTGAGCTGAGATTAATTTTACTTCAAAATTTAATGTATTCACATTTCAACTCTGAATAGCCTATATATAAGGTACATTTCTCCTTTAAAGAAGATTTAAAAGACACAAATTTAAATATCTTCCTTGAGTCATTAGAAGTAAAAGGGCAGACAAGTTACTATATGCTCAAACTTATACTTACTAGAATCCAGTATACAAAATATTCTCAGCACTCCTGAAGTCTCCTCTTCTCTGTTAGCAACCACAATCCACATTCCCATCTAGGAGCAGTCACTGCTCTGTACTCTATTACTAAAGGTTGTTCTTGTCTGTTCTTAAACTTTATACAAATCTAATTGTGTATATAGACTGGTTCATGTACATTCTCTCTTCTTCATTGCCATGTATAATTCCAGTCCATAAATATGGTGCAATTTGTCTATTTTATTATTGCTGTGCATTTACATTGTTTTCAGGATTTAGATATAATAGTTGTAATAATTTATAATCCTGCCACAGGACACAGAGTTCTCTAATTCCATATCCTCCCTAGCACGTAGTATTGTTAGTGTTTTATTTTAAACATTTAGTAGATATATAGTGGAATCTAATTTTAATTTGTTTTCTCCTTGTGACTAACAATACTGAATACTTATTTTTCTGCCCATTGGATATTTTGATATTCCCTTGGGAGGTGTTCAAGGATTTTTTGGTTGTCTGCAATTCAGCTGTCTTTATTGATTTGTAGTCATTTATATATATATATATATATATATATATATATATATATTCTAGATACAGGTTCTCTCTTGGATGCATGTGTGGCAAATCTCTTCTGTAGTAACTCTTTCTTTGGACTTTCAGCTCCCAAATAATGACACAGAAACTTATTATCAAGTATGAAGTTTTGGCCTGTTCTCAACTAGCTCTTAAATTAACCCATTTATATTAATCAGCATTCTGCAATTACTTCTCCTCTGTACTGTACTTCCCATTTCCTCCATGTCTGGCTGGCAAATCCTGCCTCTCTTCTTCCCAGAGTACCTATCTCTGCCCAGAAGTCCTGCCTACCCTCTGCTGCCTAGCTATTGGCTGTTCAGCTCTTTATTAAACCAATCCAAAAGTGCCTTGATAGAGACACATTTTCACAAAAAGGTAATCCCACATCTTTCTTCTGACATGGAACTTCTTATACAAGAACAGCCTGTTCGTGATTATAATTCTCAAGAGAGGATAAGCTATGATACAGATAGTCCAAAACAGCAAAAGGCCTTTCTTCTTAGCAAGAACAATACATTATGCCACAGTGCTGATTGATTTTAGATAAAGCTTTGCCTTTTATTTGTTATGTGCTTATTATGATGAAATTGTTTTTTCCCTTGATATACAAAGATTTGAATCTGGCAAAAAGAAGTAATTCCTATTTGCTGAGGTCTGCTTTGCACTCTAGTATAATTTTTGTTTCATCTGTGTCTAACTACATATACTTTCTGATTGTTGGATTCAAGTCTAGGACAAGCCTGAAACTACATTCAAATAATAAATTTTATACATCTTAAAATATTAAGTCCAGTTCTTATGAAGGGTTCATCTGTTTAATACATTTCCATGGTTGGACATTAAAACTTTCCACTAAGATTGTGGATTTTAGCCAGGCTAAAATGGTGATTTACACCTTTAATCCCAGCACTTATGAGGCAGAGGTGGGTGGATTATTGTGAGTTCAAGGCCAGCCTGGTCTACAGAGTGAGTTCCAGGACAGCCAGAGTCGTTTCACAGAGAAACCTTGTTGGAAAAAAAGATTGAGGAATTTGCTTTTTTTTTTTTTTT